>JANAVB010033617.1:7480819-7517282 GCA_029216955.1 Iris pallida
AACTAAGTTTATGCATCATTTTTATAGTGACGAGACACCAGGACATCTATAGCATTTCCTTCACTACCTTGCTTTGCTAAGAGGCAAGTACCTCTACAAACTTTATTTACTGCATATGATGAACTGTGTATAAACAATGTTAAATACCGATACTTAAACTGCAAATCATATCTCTTCATGTTTCACATACTTTATACTGCTCTCAGTATCTACCATGTGTTATGCTATTCTCGTATCTCTCACATGATTAGAATCTGGGTTATGGGAAAACTGATAGTTGAGTACGTGATCATGCCCCCTTTACCGTACTCGAGCAAAGTTTCATTTTATATGTTACTGCACCGTAGGCCTTTTTTCTCAAAGCGGATTTGTGCGTATGTACATCTATCGTCGTATCACTTGTACGGAAGTACATTTCATTTACATGTGCCCCTGCACATTGTACACCTATTGACGATCACGTATCTGCTACAGTTTTAAACATTACATATACATCCGTCTCTATGACGTATGTATTCTTGCTATGATAGATTATGATATGACGTTATTTCTTTTTTATTACACTCTTGTTCATTTCATGCTTCGTATATTTAGTTCGTTAGATTCAGTACTTGCTCCCGTCCTTACTGGATAACGTTGTAGGTATACTTACCGAGGAGGAGTTGCTTTGTGATTCTTATTATGGGGTTGCCACCGAGGATCAGACTTTACCTTACGAGGATGTACCTGCGGGGAAACTCATCTAGTTTGTGTAGTTTCTCGGGACTTTTGATAGTAGTCATGTTGTTAGACTATATATTTTGATACTGGCCCTGTATCCAGTTTTATGTCTCGACTTTGTATTTCGGAACATATTTATATACGAAATGACTTTTGTGTTTGGAACATTTCTGACTCAATATGACATATAAAACTATTAGCACACTTTGATCATATATTGTTTGTTTTTAGAACAACTTACTATGCTTTATCTCAAGCGTAGGCTGGACATGACTCGGACCGGCCCAACAATTTGGGTAGTGGATCGTGACATGTTTTTAGTGGTGGCCCTTGCAGGTCCTAACTAAATTGTTTGGTTACGTCATTGTACCAAGCATGCCTGCAATTAGAAACTTAAGGTAACTAGACAACACTAGGAATAACATTTAGAACACCTAGAGGATTACTAGGATTGCAACATAGGAACTCATCACATTATATGCTCATTATTACAAATTAGATTTTTTTTATTGTTATGATTGTTTACTTAAAAGAGTCCTTATGAGTCATTTTATTTATTAGATGGTGCTCACTCGCTCGTCCCAGTATGTCACCCCTGAGAATGGCACACTTTTTATCAAGTCGGTTGACCAGTTGATTGATACACCTCCACCTACCACACTCCCCCACTCCACAAATCCACCAACCCAGATGCCTCCACCACCTTCCACATCACAGTCCCAGCAGGACCCGATACTCCCACCACCACCTATTAATATACCTACCCAGGCATCCGTCACTCTCGACGGGAACCAGATGCTCACTCTGATCCAGGGGATCCAAACGATCCATCAGGAGCAGACCACCCTACTCCGCCGGAGCATGGAGTGTACTTAGGAGCGTACCATGATCCCACCACCGGTAGAACTACGGCAGAGAGCGGGAAACATCAAGGACTTCATGGGCTTAAATCCCAGGGAGTTCATGGGGACTGAGGGCATCATAGTAGCAGATGACTGGCCAGACTCAGTAGAGAGGAAGCTCCTCGGAGCTAGGTTGTCGGGTGACCTTGTCACGACCCGCTACCAAAATTGTTGGGCCGGGCCGAGTCATGTCCAGCCTGTGCTTGAGATAAGGCGCAGTAAGCTGTTCTAGAGATAACAAGATAAGACTAAATGTGCTAACAGTTCTATAAGTAATAATAAAGAGTCATAAATGTTCCAAACACAAAAGTCATCTCATATATAAGTATGTCCTAAGTACACGTCCGAAATATAAAGCTGGATACAGGTCCAGTCATAAAATATATAGTCTAATACATGACTACTCTCAAAAGTCTAAAGCAAAAAGACAACTAGGCGAGGTTCCCCGCAGGTACATCCTCGTAAGGCAAAGCCTGGTCCTCGGCAATAACTCCATAATACGGATCACAGAGCAACTCCTCCTCAGTAAGGATACCTTCAACGTTATCCTGTCAGGATGGGAGCAAGTACTGAATCTAACAAACTAGCATATGAAACATGAAAATGAACATAAGAGAAATAACTGGAAACATGGCATCACATAGTCTATCATGGCAAGGACACATATGTCATAGAGACAAATGTATATGTAATATTTAAAACTGTAGCAGGTACGTGATCGTCAATAGGTGTAAAATGTACTGTGGCACAAGTATCTAAAATGTACTTTCGTACAAGTAAAACAAGCGATAGATGCACATACGTATAAATACAGCTGGTGCGCCTACGACAAGGTATACATATAAAATGTCAACCTTGCTCGGTACGTACGTACGAGTAAGGGGGCATGATCACGTACGCTACTAACAGTTTTCCCATAACCCAGATTCTAATCATGTGAGAGATACATAAAGACTGTTCTAAGCATGGTAGTAACTGAAAGTACAACATGTGAAGATTTAACTTGCTACTCCAAGGATCAGCTTTTAACATGGTTGGATTTGCAGTTCATTGATGTAACAGTATGTAAAGTTTGTAGAAAGTACTTGCCTCTAGCAAAGCAAAGATATGAGAAATGCTATAGATGTCTGGTAACTCGTCACTGTAGAAATAAATACATAAACTTATTTTTTATACTAAGCTAAAACACTAAGACACTAATTGGTGCAATACGACTTTCTGATTGGACACCTAGCCAAATGGGGACTTTAGCATAGGAGACCAATGTGGGGTGACACACTACTATAAATAACTTTCTAGGATCTTTACACTAGTGTGGGGTGAGGTTCAATACGACCATAACTCAAAATAACATAAAAAGTCGCAAGTCGTAATTATTCAATAAATAAATCAAACTGAATATTATTTTCCAACAATTTTTGAGATAGACAAAAAGCTCAATTTTTTATGAAATAAAGTACCAAAATGATCCTTGTTAATTATAGAAATTTATACTAATTTTTTTGGAATTTATAAACCCTCATAGATATTTATTAAAAATCAACAAACATATGTATCCTAAAAATGCGTTCTGTTTTCCTATTTTTATAAAATACCAAAAGTACTTATTAAATGCTTAAAAAATTATAATAAATTAGATAAATTAACATAGTATTTAAATACAATTTTTCCAGAATTTTTATAGCACTTAAAAAAAAATCAAAATAGCCTAACTGGATTATACGGCGGATTACCGCGGATTACCGGCGGATTTTTCGTTCCGTCACAGCAAGTTTTGTGGTGAAAGTTCGGATTTTCCGACAGATTTTCACGGATTTCCGACGGATTTTTCGAACCGTCGCAGAAAGTTGATTTTTGAACTCAAAACTTGTTTCGGCCATAAAAACTTCGTTTTAAATCGAAATTTGGACTTTCAAAAGTCAAAATTGAATAGAATTGAATTTCCTACAACATGGAAGTATTAGTTTTCACAAAACAAAACATTTGATAGATCAAAACCTCAAAATACTCAAAAATCATATCTAGAAACTCAGATCTACGCAATACTGTCGATCAAAAGCAAAAGTGCTATATACTAAACATGTTAACAATTTAAAGAAGCAAATTATAGGCTAATAAAACTTTAGTTTCTATGGAAAACAAAAATAAAGTATGGTCATACCACTTTTGAGCAAGATGTACTTGCATAGGTTAAGCTCCAAGCCTAATCTTCTACTCCACCACCAAGAGGGGTACGAAACCACACTCTAGACCTCAAGGCCAAGCTCCTAACAAGCTCCAAGGGAAGAGAAAGGAAGAAGAAATGAAAAGAGAGTGAAGATAATGAAAAGAGAGAGGAGAGAAAGGGTATATATAGAAGGGGTATTTAATCTTAGCCGTCGGATCGTGATCCATGTCAAAATCTAAGTCAATCATGGCCATTCAAACAAAACTAGTTATCAATTGGGTAATAGGGTGCATCTACACGTTATCGAAAATATCTAAACACTATTTATCAAAATATCCAAAATACTATTCATCAAAATATCGAAAACACTATTCATGAAAATATCTGAAATCGAAAATATCTAAAATGTAGAAAATCTGTCTGGACGGTATGCCGTCGGTATACTCTGGTATACTAGCGATATGCCGGCCAAGGAAAAATTTATAAGTTAGGAAAAAATTTAAAGCATTACGAAAACCAAGAAAATACAAATACGCTGCAAAATACTTTAAATTAAATGCTATTAAAAATTATAAAAAACTATTTTTTTGAAATCTAGGGGCTTACAGACCTTCAGGTGTAGGCGGCGGGATTTCTGCTGACAGACTTGGCAGGAGTATGGTTCAGGAATGAGCCATTGTTCGCAAGAGGGAGGGCCACGTGGGATCAGTTCAAGATCCAGTTCAAGAAGAAATTCTTCTCGACCACCGCTATAGTAGCCATGGGGATACAATTCCAGAACAACCAGCAGGGGAACCGTTCTGTTAACAAGTATGCCGCAGAGTTTAGTCGTTTGAGTCGTTTCGCTCATAGCCTGGTTGCAGACCCAGAGGAAATGACGCGTAGATTTTGCCATGGTCTAGTTCCAGACATTAGCATTCTCCTAGTGGCAAACAGGACGAATGACTACTACCAGAGCCTAGAGTTGGCTCAAAGTGTAGAGGAGCGTCTTCTGTCCTGCAAGAGGTCAGCTTCCGTACACCACGAGGGACCTTTCAAGCGCCAGGCTTTCTAGCCGAGAGCACCGACGTCGCACCAGCAGACATACCATCCTCCCATACCGCATCACCCAACCCCACCAGTTAGAGCCTCGGGACCACAGCATCAGAAGGGAGCTCTGTGTATATTCTGTAGAAGGCTAGGGCATGATTACTCCGTCTGCAGAAAGAGGTTGAGACAGTGCTTAGCTTGCGGGTCTGCCACCCACCAGCTTCGGGAGTGCCCAGTAGCAAGGGTACCAGGTGCTGGACCACCATCTAGAGGACCGCCGCTCCCGACTCAGCAACAGAGGTTCGGACAACATCTACAGCAACAGAAAGGACCCCAGGGGAAGGCTTATAGTCTAGCTCTTGAGGCGGAGCTGGAGCAGGTTTCGAAGCCAGATTATTTGGCCGACGTTATCACAGGTCATATTTATTTGTATACTTTTCTAGCTCTATGCTTGTTTGATACCGGTGCATCGCATAGCTTTCTGTCATTAGAGTTTTTGCATAAACACCACTTGGCAGCTACATCTAACGAGGAGATGAGTAGAGTAATGACGGGAGGCAGACCAGTACCCATTAGAGCTATCTATAGATGCTCTATTACTATAGCTGGAAGAAAGTTTGGGGGACGGTTCTTTGTGATGCCACTCCCTGGGTATGATATCATATTGGGTATGGATTGGCTTAGCTATGCTCACGCAGCTATAGACTATCATGAGGGTAGTATTCTGTTCAGTCCCCCAGGCACGACACCATTCAGTGTCAGGAGAATAGGGCCAGAGATTAGCCTAGAGTCGAACTGTTGTACGACAGTTGGGGAGTTAGCACCGCCACATCCTATCATTAGGGAGTTTATGGATGTATTCCCAGTGGATCTTTCAGGACTTCCGCCTGACAGAGATGTGGAGTTCACTATAAATTTAGTACCGGGTTCATCACCAGTAACCCGGGCTTGCTATAGAGTGAATCCCAAGGAGACCGTAGAGATGAAGGAGCAGATCGATGACCTGTTGAAAAAGGGTTTCATTCGATCTAGTGCTTCCCTATAGGGAGCGCCAGTGCTCTTTGTGCCGAAGAAGGATGGTACAGTTCGGTTGTACATTGACTACCGGGCGTTGAATACCATCACCATTAAGAACAAATATCCTCTGCCCAAGATAGATGATTTGTTCGACCAGTTGAGTGGGGCGAAGGTATTTTCCAGGATATATTTGAGATCCGGTTACCACTAGGTGAAAGTCAGGGCTGAAAACATCCAGAAGACGGCGTTCAACACGAAGTATGGGTAGTACAAGTTTTTGGTGATGCCATTTGGTCTCACAAATGCGCCAGCTGTCTTTATGAACATGATGAATAAGACATTTCACCAGTATCTGGATAAGTTCGTCGTGGTGTTTTGTCATGACCCGCACCCAGTGTGAGGGCACGAGAAGTAACAAACGCCCAGCCTACGCCGCAGTGTCGGTGGTAGAACGCTGTCCTGAGTCACCATATCTAACACAATCTAACCAAGCTATGAATAGAGAGTAAAATAATACGTAACTCAATCACAATACTAAGATGGAATAGAAGAATAATCTCAAGAAAGTCACAATAAAGTATAGGTGTAAACCACCAAAATATCTCAAGTACAACTCATAAAGGTCTCAAACAGAAAATACAAAATAAAGTACTAAGTCTCAGCTAGACTATGGGCAAGTCCTCAGCGACTGTGGGATCCTCCTGTGGGTCCACGTCGCCAGTGTCATCTAAGCTAATGCCATAATAAGTAGGACAGTACTCCTCATCATCACCTGTAAAATTTTTAATATGCCCAGTCAGGACGGAACGAGCACATATCTCTCACAACAGTTCATATCAGGAATGGACATATAAAGCAAGCTATAGAAAACTATACATGAATCGCTGTAAAGAGAAAATCAACAGGAGAGAAGATATAACTGAGATATAAATATGATAAATAAAGAATATAACCTTCTACATGAATCAAAGCATGAATTGGTTATGTAAACAGCTTGGGTTACACATAGATACAGCTATGGAATGCACATGGATAACTACTGGAGATAATGATCACATAACCAACTACACTCACCCTGCTGCCAACCAATACACAAGGATCAAAGCATGTTATGTTATTGCACATGGATAACAACTACTGTATACATAGAGCTCATATGGTCATGAGTGTACATGAATAACATATGAGTGTACATGGATAAATGTGAATACATGGAGTACATGATGACCATGATAAAGTACATAAAACATGACATACTCGATGTATCCGAGGGGATAACATCGCATGAAAAGATCCAGAGGGTACTGATCCGTGTGAACATCGTGTCAGCATCAAGTATAGTAGTCTATAACAAGAGTACATATCCAAAGAAGCATGAAAAGATCAGAGAATGTACTCGCCTGGCAATCCGAACTGCTGATGATGATAAGTGACTGGACTGGAGTAAGAAGATCCTATTTAAAACAACCATATGTCATAATACAGTCTAAAATATCATAAAGAAAGCCTTCAATGCAAATTCTACATGATTTGGGTCAATCTAAGTCAAAGTCAACCTTGGGTCAACTTTGGTCCACCAAACTAGTCAACTAGGTCAAAGTTAGTCAACTAGTCTACAAGTCCAATTTTTAGGTCAATACTAGTCCTAGAGTTGATTTTGGTATGTGTTGGTGTTATCTTAGGTCCAAGAAACCTAATCCTACAACCAATGTAATTCACAATACTTACATACATTTCAAAACAATCCTACTCTAACTGCAAAACTAGTCCTAAACTAATCAATTAACTAGTAAGTGGTCTTAGCATTGAACTGAAATCAATCCTAAATCAGTCTAAAAATCAGCTATAGGCATGCTACCCTATATTGATACACAATACCTGTATACATCTAAAAACAAATCTCTACTTTAACTATCAAACAACCATTTAACTATCAACTATCCCAACTAATCTAAACTAAACATGGCATTATCAATTTCAGCTAACAACCAACTAACTTGGTGATACCAAATTCTTACTAACAGCCAACTGACTTGGCATCACTGGAATTTCCCAATCCAGATTTCTACCCATCTAAAACTCAGTTATAGGAAAACTACCCATCTCTCTAATATCTTGTTATTGAACATTTACCCATCTATTTGATATCCTATTTAGCCCGAGTACCCTATATCCAAACCCAAAGCTCTACCACAGCCTATCCATCATGCAACTAATAGGTATTCTTAGATAGGGCACATAGGATTCTGTAGCTTGGGTCTATGCAGGATTTACATCGAAACTGAACTGGGACAGAACAATACATATCAACAACAGGAACTGAAACAGGAAAGGGAAAGCTGAACTTAACTTGATACTCCAAACCAAACCCAATTTCGATTACAGCCCTTTCCCATTAAGCAAACTAACATATAATCACATAGGTAGGGTCAAATATGGTTTATAGGCAGATTTATATACAGAAATTACATTCAAAACTGAAGGAAATAATGTCAACAAAAACTAAAACTGAAACTGGAAAAAAAAAAAACTGGATAATCCCGATACTCAATGAAAACCCAAATTCAATCACAGCCTTCTCATCCAGTAAACTAACAGGTAATCTCTTATATAGGCATAATAGGATTTGAATGGTTGGGTTTTATACAGGTTTAACATCAGATTAAAACTGGAACAAATAAAGAAAACTGAAAAATAGGAAACCTGAAATTTAAACTCGAGCAACCCTATGGCTACCCCAAACTCGAATACAACCTCCTCTAGTATGCAAACTAATAGATATCACAAAGGTGAGGTTAAATAGGATTTGCAGGTCGGGTTTACACAGAAAATTCACTTTGAATCTGATGGGAAGAACTCAATCTCTGAAACAGAAAACTGGAAATTCAAAACTAACCCGATACTCAACATACAAAACCTATCCGTGACCTAAAACATCGAAAAACCCAATGATGCTCGAAACCAAAGGTTGGTAAGGTGTTACGGGTCTGAACATGAACTGTAGGTGTCATCGTGTCCAAGAAAATAGGACACGAAGTGTCTAGGACACTCGTGAACCAAGACTGGAACCCAGTTCTCGTGCACGTGTGTCACGCGATCTAGGGCTCGACACAGAGCGAATCGTGCCACGTGGTTGCTCATACACATAGCCCACCTATAGGGCTACACGTCCACGTGCCTACACTGGACTCTCGACACGTGTTCGTGTCTCACAAAGTGCGTATCGGACGTCGCGTTCTCACGTGCGCGCGACAGGTCGAAATCGATGCCACGTCGATTTCTCCCTCGATACTCCACGAAACCCCACAAAATTTTACGAGCACTATGACAGTCATGGCGCCTCCCTACACATTAATTTTCTCGACTCGAAATGCCGTGTCCATCGAGAACGGACACGGCAGCAGCAGGACACGCGCGCGGTCCTCGTGCTGCACGTGCGTGTCCTAGTTTGGATACGAAAACGAGTCGATTCTATCAAGAACCTAGGTTTTGGGAATCCCTACATGTAGGGCTATCAATTCGTGAAGTTAGATTGCAAAAATAATAGAATTGAAATCTAAGAGGAAATTCATCGAACACGTTTAAACCTAATCTGATACGTGTCCGACACGTCAATCAAACAGACACAAAACTTAACCAAACTTCATGGGTGGGTCTAGGGTACCTAGATGCATGCTATTATGAAAAAAAATCAGAAGAAACTATGGAGTTTAGGTGTTTACCTATTGCGAGTTGAAAAATCAAGAAACTGACTCCTCGATCGATGAAACAACCAGTTTCCACCGAGCAAACGCCTCCAACTCCTTGCTAGCAATGCTCCAGCAAATTCTTCTCCTTTCCATGATCACAACGCACTTTGTTTGAGGTGAAACAGAGGTCGGATGAGAAAGTTAGGGTTTTGGAGAGCTGGAAACTGGGATTTTGTAAAGGGGGTGTCCATACTAATGCAATGATTATATAGGAAGTGGGGGTTTCCTGTTTTGGCCGGCCATATGAGTCCTACTAGGGTTAGGGTTGGTTCATGGGCCCCTCTCTACTATTTAAGTTGAGTTTAAGCCCATTTAACTAAAGGCTAAAAGGCCAATTAATTAAATAGTCTAAAAATAGTCAAATGGCTTTCTAAATTAAACCAAAGTATAAAATAAATTCTAAATAGCTAGATGATCATCATATGTCATGGTTAGTCTCTACTGTGGGTTTTCTAAAGTTAAACCAAAGGCTAAATCAATCATAAGTCAATAATATCTAGAAAATCACAAGATGACTAAAATGACTAAAATACCCTTATTTCAAAAGTGGGTGTTACAAGTCTACCCTCCTTAAAAATAATTTTATCCTCGAAATTAAGATGATCCTACCCTTCTAGGTCAATCCCCAACAATCACGGTCTTAAGAAAACTTATCTAAATCATGGAGTTGAAAAGAAATCATACAGGATTATGGCAGGCAATCAGTCTGGAGTCTCGTCTAGCTACTAAAGTCATACTAGATCAAAAGTAGTCATAAGGTATCAAGCATACAAACATTATGGTAGGGTACAGTAATCATCAAGATAGGATAAGGTATGGGTCAAGAACTCACCTCTACTAGGTCTGGTAGCTGGAACTGTCTCTCCTGGAGGTAGGCCTCGTCTAGGGGCAAGTGTAGTAGGACAGTCTCGTATCTTGTGTGCAGCTGACCCACAAAATAGGCACAATCCTAGTCTCTTCCTACAGTCCTTCCATACGTGCCCAAGCTTCTTACAGAAGACACAGGTAGGCACTCGCTCAGCTGGTCTCTGCTGGACAGGAATCTGAACTGGATAGGCTGGTCTAGGCTGAAAGCCTGGGTACTCCTGAGGCTCTGGGTATAAACTGCTCCTCGCTCTCTTGGGACTAGGCTCCTCCCTCGAATGCATATAATCCAACAACAGTTGGATACTGAGACTCTGCTCTCTCATAAGCTCAGCCTGAAGTCTCTGTACCTCCTGCAAATCCTGAAGAAATCTGTGAATATGAGCTCCAACAGGAATGACATGGGGTACCACTCCAGGAGGCAAAGGAAGGCCCTCAGTCTCCGGCTAAACTGCAGTCCTCTCCTGAAGGATAGGAGATGGAGGGAGCAAAAATCGAAAGTTTAAAGCACGACTGTCAATAACACTGAAATCCAAGCACACACACACTATATATATATATATATATATATATATATATATATATATATATATATATATATATATATATATATATATATATATATATATATATATATATAGAAATTTTAGTCTCGATATGATCTAAGTTGATCAAATCCAGGATGAATCGAGGTTTGGGCAAGATGGAGAACGAGGTTATTGAAGTCTAGATACGAGTATCCAGGACTTGAAATCCATGTCACAATTGAATTAATTCAATTGAATAAGGTTCCAACATTGGATGATAAGGGAATGACCAAGTCGAGTGGTCGCGATCAAGGGTTTAGAATTCAACACTATTGAAATCCTAAAGAAATACTGCGAGGATATGGAAATAAGCCACTATCCTCCTTTGGATAAGGAAGCTAAACGTGATACTCTGGGTTGACCTATTAAGTACAGTGCCTTGCCTTTCTAAAATATATGAAAGACAAAAGCAAAAAGAGTTCAAAGACGATACTATTGAGTACAATACGTGGTTCATAGACGACAAAAATAGTTTAAGGAGAATTGTCAAACTGTCTTGGGTGAGACAGATGCCCTAGAGTCTCATCCACGTAGAGTAATATTTGAAAGCGAACCAAAGTGCACTAGGTTGATCAGACCATCATACACCGGTTCTGATTAGACAATATGTTAGTGGGTCGACCCAATAAAATATGTCATGATCAAGCTCGAAAAGGGATAAGCTTGCAAAACTAAGGCTAAATTAGCAACATAAGGTAGTCAAGTATAAGTAAGGGAGGTAATAATGAAGAAGAAAAATAGTCCAAGATCCTTAACTAAGCTGGTCAAGCAATCAAGATAAAGTACAACGTTAAGCATTTAAAGAAACAAGAAGAACACCATCACATGTCGGGTCAAAAGAATTGAGTCATGGTTGGATCTCGAACTTAAGTCAGAACGTAATTTAGTATCATGGTAAGGGTTCAAAAGGTGGCAACAAATACAAGAATAAAGGAAATCAAGTTGAAGCATGAAATAAAGTTAATTAAGAATCCAGTGAAATAATTTAGGGACACAGTACTTAAAGGCGAATACTGCTAAGGAACGATCAAATACAAACGGTAAGAAAGTCACAATAAAGATCTAGACTTGAGGGAAGGTTGAGTAAGTCAAGATTGAGATACAGTCCCATAATTTGGCAGACGACTAACAACGCTGGAGTATATACTACTATCATAGTCATGAGTGATATGGCTATTAGTGTGGAACACTTCTATCTCATTAAGGTTACCTTGGTGGCCTACCATTACATTCCTTTAAAAATTTCAAAATAACTACCTCAATTTGTATTCCCTCCAAGCCTTCCAATCTAATCACGACTAACATTTAAATCCCTTTCATAAATCTCATAGTAATTTTTATCACGTTACTACTATCCTTTCCAAAATTTAACATTTCAATCCAACTTTAAACTCCAGAGTTAATAAATCATGAATCCATAAAATTCTATATCACTTCATAACTTTTAAAAACTCCCAATTTGTCTCAAATAATCCTCAAAATAGACACTCAGCATATCACGACAGTCTAACATTTACAGCTCAGTATTTTAACGCGCTTATCAACCATAATTTCTCTTTCTAAGTCATTGAAACATAATCACTACTTCTTAGACCAAAATCTAAATAGATTTTTAAATCTTCAATCAATTGACACGATTCCAAATTCGAGAATATTTTTTATGTTTTCAAAACAATCGTTTCCATATCTTCCTAATCTTTTAAACCAAAATTTTAATATCATTGCTTCCACTTATATTGAAATTCATAAACATCTACATCGCAACTTGTATGACTCAATTTAATAGTTCATACTGCCACCCTTTTTTTTATCATTATCAAACTAATCTATATACGTTCAAAGACGTATAATCATAATCCAATAATTCATGAATCACATCAATTTTTGAAATCGATTTATATAGATTCTAACTAATTTCCTCCAATATCAAAATATAATTTTATAATCCTCTGGTGATTACTACTTAGAATCTTCAAGATAAATTTTTTTGGTAATATCCCAACTTACAGACTACTAATCATTAAATCATCCATTTAGAAAAATATCCTTATAACTTAGTCAAAGTCTCCGTGTATTCCAATTCCTTAATGTAATCCTTCTTGCCATGTGTTTGACCAATGATTATATAGCAGGGTTGCCATCTTCCTAACCATTATTAAACACAAGAAAGTAAGGGTATTGGTGAAAAGAGTTCAAACAAGATGCCAGAATCAAGGGAGGAAAGTGGATTACAATAAGGGAAAGAAAATCTAAATCGAAGCTCACAATGAGATTCTCAAGGGTCGTCTCAGGAATCTCTCAGGAAATTCTAATAGTGATTGAGTACCTTAACTTATTCCTATATCCTACTGCAGGTTGTAATGATACTCTAGTTCGAGTACCACTACGAATCACACTAGTTATGATTGAGGACCTGCATGGGCCACCACTAAAAACGTGTCACGACCCGCACCCAGTGTGAGGGTATGAGAAGTAACGAACGCCCAGCCTACGCCGCAGTGTCGGCGGTAGAATGCTGTCCTTAGTCACCATATTTAACACAATCTAACCAAGCTATGAATAGAGAGTAAAATAATACGTAACTCAATCACAATACTAAAATGGAATAGAAGAATAATCTCAAGAAAGTCACAATAAAAGTATAGGTGTAAACCACCAAAATATCTCAAGTACAACTCATAAAAGTCTCAAACAGAAAATACAAAATAAAGTACTAAGTCTCAGCTAGACTATGGTTAAGTCCTCAGCGACTGTGGGATCATCCTGTAGGTCCACGTCGCCAGTGTCATCTAAGCCAATTCCATAATAAGTAGGACAATACTCCTCATCATCACCTGTAAAATTTTTAACATGTCCAGTCAAGACGGAACGAGCACATATCTCTCACGACAGTTCATATCAGGAATGGACATATAAAGCAAGCTATAGAAAACTATACATGAATCGCTGTAAAGAGAAAATCAACAGGAGAGAAGATATAACTGAGATATAAATATGATAAATAAAGAATATAAACTTCTATGTGAATCAGAGCATGAATTGGTTATGTAAACAGCTTGGGTTGCACATAGATACAACTATAGAATGCACATGGATAACTACTGGGGATAATGATCATATAACCAACTACATTCACCCTGCCCCCAACCAATACACAAGGATCGAAGCATGTTATGTTATTGTACATGGATAACAACTACTGTATACATGGAGCTCATATGGTCATGAGTGTACATGAATAACATATGAGTGTACATGGATAAATGTGAAAACAAGGAGTACATGATGACCATGATAAAGTACATAAAACATGACATCATACTCGATGTATCCGAGGGGATAACATTGCATGAAAAGATCCAGAGGGTACTGATCCGTGTGAACGTCATGTCAACATTAAGTATACTAGTCTATAACAAGAGTACATATCCAAAGAAGTATGAAAAGATCAGAGAATATACTCGCCTGGCAATCCGAACTGCTGATGATGATAAGTGACTGGACTGGAGTAAGAAGATCATATTTAAAACAACCACATGTCATAATACAGTCTAAAATATCATAAGGAAAGCCTTCAATGCAAATTCTATATAATTTGGTTCAATCTAAGTCAAAGTCAACCTTGGGTCAACTTTGGTCAACCAAACTAGTCAACTAGGTCAAAGTTAGTCAACTAGTCTACAAGTCCAATTTTTAGGTCAATACTAGTCCTAGAGTTGATTTTGGTATGTGTTGGTGTTATCTTAGGTCCAAGAAACCTAATCCTACAACCAATGTAATTCACAATACTTATATACATTTCAAAACAATCCTACTCTAACTACAAAACTAGTCCTAAACTAATCAATTAACTAGTAACTGGTCTTAGCATTGAATTGAAATCAATCCTAAATCAGTCTAAAAATCAGCTATAGGCATGCTACCCTATATTGATACACAATACCTGTATACATCTAAAAACAAATCTCTACTTTAACTATCAAACAACCATTTAACTATCAACTATCCCAACTAATCTAAACTAAACATGGCATTATCAATTTCAACTAACAACCAACTAACTTGGTGATACCAAATTCTTACTAACAGCCAACTGACTTGGCATCACTGGAATTTCCCAATCCAGATTTCTACCCATCTAAAACTCAGTTATAGGAAAACTACCCATCTCTCTAATATCTTGTTATTGAACATTTACCCATCTATTTGATATCCTATTTAGCCCGAGTACCCTATATCCAAACCTAAAGCTCTACCACAGCCTATCCATCATGCAACTAATTCTTAGATAGGGCACATAGAATTCTGTAGGTTGGGTCTATGCAGGATTTACATCAAAACTGAACTGGGACAGAACAATACATATCAACAACAGAAACTGAAACAGGAAAGGGAAAGCTGAACTTAACTTGATACTCCAAACCAAACCCAATTTCGATCACAGCCCTTTCTCATTAAGCAAACTAACATGTAATCACATAGGTAGGGTCAAATATGGTTTATAGGCTGATTTATATACAAAAATTACATTCAAAACTGATGGAAATAATGTCAACAGAAACTAAAACTGAAACTGGAAAAAAAAAACTGGATAATCCCGATACTCAATGAAAACCCAAATTCAATCACAGCCTTCTCATCCAGTAAACTAACAGGTAATCTCCTATATAGGCCTAATAGGATTTGAATGGTTGGGTTTCATACAGGTTTAACATCAGATTAAAAAACTGGAACAAACAAAGAAAACTGAAAAATAGGAAACTTGAAATTTAAACTCGAGCAACCCTACGGCTACCCCAAACTCAAATACAACCTCCTCTAGTATGCAAACTAATAGATATCACAAAGGTGAGGTTAAATAGGATTTGCAGGTCGGGTTTACACAGAAAATTCACTTTGAATCTGATGGGAAGAACTCAATCTCTGAAACAGAAAACTGGAAATTCAAAACTAACCCGATACTCAACATACAAAACCTATCCATGACCTAAAACATCGAAAAACCCAATGATGCTCGAAACCAAAGGTTGGTAAGGTGTCACGGGTCTGAACATGAACTGTAGGTGTCATCATGTCCAAGAAAATAGGACACGAAGTGTCCAGGACACTCGTGAACCAAGACTGGAACCCAGTTCTCGTGCACGCGTGTCACGCGATCTAGGGCTCGACACAGAGAGAATCACGCCATGTGGTTGCTCGTACACATAGCCCACCTATAGGGCTACACGTCCACGTGCCTACACTGGACTCTTGATACGTGTCCGTGTCGCACGAAGTGCGTATCGGACGCCGCGTTCTCACGCGCGCGCGACCGGTCGAAATCGATGCCACGTCAATGTCTCCCTCGATACTCCACGAAATTTTACGAGCACAATGACAGTCATGGCGCCTCCCTACACATCAATTTTCTCGACTCGAAACGTCGTGTCCATCGAGAACGGACACGGCAGCAGCAGGACACGCGCACGGTCCTCATGCTGCGCGTGCGTGTCCTATTTTGGACACGAAAACGTGTCGATTCTATCAAGAACATAGGTTTTGGGAATCCCTACATCTAGGGCTATCAATTCGTGAAGTTAGATTGCAAAAATAACAGAATTGAAATCTAAGAGGAAATTCATCGAACACGTTTAAACCTAATCCGATACGTGTCCGACACGTCAATCAAACGGACACAAAACTTAACCAAACTTCATGGGTGGGTCTAGGGTACCTAGATGCATGCTATTATGAAAAAAATCAGAAGAAACTATGGAGTTTAGGTGTTTACCTATTACGAGTTGAAAAATCAAGAAACTGACTCCTCGATCGATGAAACGACCAGTTTCCACCGAGCAAACGCCTCCAACTCCTTGCTAGTAATGCTCCAGCAAATTCTCCTCCTTCCCACGATCACAATGCACTTTGTTTGAGGTGAAACGGAGGTCGGATGAGAAAGTTAGGGTTTTGGAGAGCTGGAAACTAGAGTTTTGTAAAGGGGGTGTCCATACTAATGTAATGCTTATATAGGAAGTGGGGGTTTCCTGTTTTGGCCTGCCATATGAGTCCTACTAGGGTTAGGGTTGGTTCATGGGCCCCTCTCTACTATTTAAGTTGAGTTTAAGCCCATTTAACAAAAGGCTAAAAGGCCAATTAATTAAATAGCCTAAAAATAGTTAAATGGCTTTCTAAATTAAACCAAAGTATAAAATAAATTCTAAATAGCTAGATGAACATCATATGTCATGGTTAGTCTCTACTGTGGGTTTTCTAAAGTTAAACCAAAGGCTAAATCAATCACAAGTCAATAATATCTAGAAAATCACAAGATGACTAAAATGACTAAAATAACTAAAATACTCTTATTTCAAAAGTGGGTGTTACAAGTCTACCCTCCTTAAAAATAATTTCGTCCTCGAAATTAAGATGATCCTACCCTTCTAGGTCAATCCCCAACAATCATGGTCTTAAGAAAACTTATCTAAATCATGCAGTTGAAAAGAAATCATACAGGATTATGGCAGGCAATCAGTCTGGAGCCTCGTCTAGCTACTAAAGTCTTACTAGATCAAAAGTAGTCATAAGGTATCAAGCATACAAACATTATGGTAGGTTACAGTAATCATCAAGATAGGATAAGGTATGGGTCAAGAACTCACCTCTACTAGGTCTGGTAGCTGGAATTCTCTCCTGGAGGTAGGCCTCGTCTAGGGGCAAGTGTAGTAGGACAGTCTCGTATCTTGTGTGCAGCTGACCCACAAAATAGGCACAATCCCAGTCTCTTCCTACAGTCCTTCCATACGTGCCCAAGCTTCTTACAAAGGCACAGGTAGGCACTCGCTCAGCTGGTCTCTGCTGGACAGGAATCTGAACTGGATAGGCTGGTTTAGGCTGAAAGCCTGGGTACTCATGAGGCTCTGGGTATAAACTGCTCCTCGCTCTCTTGGGACTAGGCTCCTCCTTTGAATGCATGTAATCCCACAACAGTTGGATACTGAGACTCTGCTCTCTCATAAGCTTAGCCTGAAGTCTCTGTACCTCCCGCAAATCCTGAAAAAATCTGTGAATATGAGCTCCAACAGGAATGGCATGGGGTACCACTCCAGGAGGCAAAGGAAGGCCCTCAGTCTCCGGCTGAACTGCAGTCCTCTCCTGAAGGATAGGAGATGGAGGGAAATTCTCCGGTGAGGCTGCTAACACCTCCTAAGTAATGGAAGGAGGAAGTATAATCTCAGTCTCATCCGAAATTGTAGTTGTGCACTGGGGACAAACTCTGGTCATGGGTGCCATTCTGGAAAAGATAAGGATAAATAATAAATCATTGGGCTGTAAGGCAGTATATCATCCTATACAAATATTGGTGATTATAAAAACAACTGAAATTAACCATAAAGCATTAATATTCTAAAGATGATAAAAAATCGAAAGTTTAAAACACGATTGTCAATAACACTGAAATCCAAGCACACTATATATATATATATATATATAGAAATTTTAGTCTCGATATGATCTAAGTTGATCAAATCCAGGATGAATCGAGGTTTGGGCAAGATGAAGAACGAGATTATTGAAGTCTAGGTACGAGTATCCAGGACTTGAAATCCATGTCACAATTGAATTAATTCAATTGAATAAGGTTCCAACATTGGATGATAAGGGAATGACCAAGTCGAGTGGTCGCGATCAAGGGTTTAGAATTCAACACTATTGAAATCCTAAAGAAATACTGCGAGGATATGGAAATAAGCCACTATCCTCCTTTAGATAAGGAAGCTAAACGTGATACTCTGGGTTGACCTATTAAGTACAGTGCCTTGCCTTTCTGAAATATGTGAAAGACAAAAGCAAAAAGAGTTCAAAGACGATACTATTGAGTACAATACGTGGTTCATAGACGACAAAAATAGTTCAAGGAGAATTGTCAAACTGTCTTGGGTGAGACAGATGCCCTAGAGTCTCATCCACGTAGAGTAATATATGAAAGCGAACCAAAGTGCACTAGGTTGATCAGACCATCATACACCGGTTCTGATTAGACAATATGTTAGTGGGTCGACCCAATAAAATATGTCATGATCAAGCTCGAAAAGGGATAAGCTTGCAAAACTAAGGCTAAATTAGCAACATAAGGTAGTCAAGTATAAGTAAGGGAGGTAATGATGAAGAAGAAAAATAGTCCAAGATCCTTAACTAAGCTGGTCAAGCAATCAAGATAAGGTACAACGTTAAGCATTTAAAGAAACAAGAAGAACATCATCACATGTCGGGTCGAAAGAATTGAGTCATGGTTGGATCTCGAACTTAAGTCAGAACGTAATTTAGTATCATGGTAAGGGTTCAAAAGGTGGCAACAAATACAAGAATAAAGGAAATCAAGTTGAAGCATGAAATAAAGTTAATTAAGAATCCAGTGAAATAATTTAGGGACACAGTACTTAAAGGCGAATACTGCTAAGGAACGATCAAATACAAACGGTAAGAAAGTCACAATAAAGATGTAGACTTGAGGGAAGGTTGAGTAAGTCAAGATTGAGATACAGTCCCATAATTTGGCAGACGACTAACAACGCTGGAGTATATACTACTATAATAGTCATGAGTGATATGGCTATTAGTGTGGAACACTTCTATCTCATTAAGGTTACCTTGGTGGCCTACCATTACATTCCTTTAAAATTTTTGAAATAACTACCTCAATTTGTATTCCCTCCAAGCCTTCCAATCTAATCACGACTAACATTTAAATCTCTTTCATAAATCTCATAGTAATTTTTATCACGTTACTACTATCCTTTCCAAAATTTAACATTTCAATCCAACTTTAAACTCCAGAGTTAATGAATCATGAATCCATAAAATTCTATATCACTTCATAACTTTTAAAAAACTCCCAATTTGTCTCAAATAATCCTCAAAATAGACACTCAGCATATCACGGCAGTCTAGCATTTACAGCTCAGTATTTTAACGCGCTTATCAAGCATAATTTCTCTTTCTAAGTCATTGAAATATAATCACTACTTCTTAGACCAAAATCTAAATAGATTTTTAAATTTTCAATCAATTGACACGATTCTAAATTCGAGAATATTTTTTTTGTTTTCAAAACAATCGTTTCCATATCTTCCTAATCTTTTAAACCAAAATTTTAATATCATTGCTTCCACTTATATTGAAATTCATAAACATCTACATCGCAACTTGTATGACTCAATTTAATAGTTCATACTGCCACCCCTTTTTTTATCATTATCAAACTAATCTATATACGTTCAAAGACGTATAATCAAAATCCAATAATTCATGAATCACATCAATTTCTGAAATCGATTTATATAGATTCTAACTAATTTCCTCCAGTATCAAAATATAAATTTATAATCCTCTGGTGATTACTACTTAGAATCTTCAAGATAAATTTCTTTGGTAATATCCCAACTTACAAACTACTAATCATTAAATCATCCATTTAGAAAAATGTCCTTATAACTTAGTCAAAGTCTCCGTGTATTCCAATTCCTTAATGTAATCCTTCTAGCCATGTGTTTGACCAATGAGTATATAGCAGTGTTGCCATCTTCCTAACCATTATTAAACACAAGAAAGTAAGGGTATTGGTGAAAAGAGTTCAAACAAGATGCCAGAATCAAGGGAGGAAAGTGGATTACAATAAGGGAAAGAAAATCTAAATCGAAGCTCACAATGAGATTCTCAAGGGTCGTCCCAGGAATCTCTTAAGAAATTCTAATAGTGATTGAGTACCTGAACTTATTCCTATATCCTACTGCAGGTTGTAATGATACTCTAGTTCGAGTACCACTACGAATCACACTAGTTATGATTGAGGACCTGCATGGGCCACCACTAAAAACGTGTAACGATCCGTACCCAGTGTGAGGGCACGAGAAATAACGAACGCCCAGCCTATGCCGCAGTGTCGGTGGTAGAACGCTATCCTGAGTCACCATATCTAACACAATCTAACCAAGCTATGAATAGAGAGTAAAATAATACGTAACTCAATCACAATACTAAGATGGAATAGAAGAATAATCTCAAGAAAGTCACAATAAAAGTATAGGTGTAAACCACCAAAATATCTCAAGTACAACTCATAAAAGTCTCAAACAGAAAATACAAAATAAAGTACTAAGTCTCAGCTAGACTATAGGTAAGTCCTCAGCGACTGTGGGATCCTCCTGTGGGTCCACGTCGCCAGTGTCATCTAAGCCAATGCCATAATAAGTAGGACAATACTCCTCATCATTACCTGTAAAATTTTCAACATGCCCAGTCAGGACGGAACGAGCACATATCTCTCACAACAGTTCATATCAGGAATGGACATATAAAGCAAGCCATAGAAAACTATACATGAATCGCTGTAAAGAGAAAATTAACAGAAGAAAAGATATAACAGAGATATAAATATGATAAATAAATAATATAACCTTCTATGTGAATCAGAGCATGAATTGGTTATGTAAACAGCTTGGGTTGCACATGGATACAGCTATGGAATGCACATGGATAACTACTGGGGATAATGATCACATAACCAACTACACTCACCCTGCCCCCAACCAATACACAAGGATCGAAGCATGTTATATTATTGCACATGGATAACAACTACTGTATACATGGAGCTCATATGGTCATGAGTGTACATGAATAACATATGTGTGCAAATGGATAAATGTGAATACATGGAGTACATGATGACCATGATAAAGTACATAAAACATGACATACTCGATGTATCCGAGGGGATAACATCGCATGAAAAGATCCAGAGGGTTCTGATCCGTGTGAACGTCGTGTCAGCATTAAGTATACTAGTCTATAACAAGAGTACATATCCAAAGAAGCATGAAAAGATCATAGAATGTACTCGCCTGGCAATCCGAACTGCTGATGATGATAAGTGACTGGACTGGAGTAAGAAGCTCCTATTTAAAATAACCACATGTCATAATACAGTCTAAAATATCATAAGAAAGCCTTCAATGCAAATTCTACATGATTTGGTTCAATCTAAGTCAAAGTCAACCTTGGGTCAACTTTGGTCAACCAAACTAGTCAACTAGGTCAAAGTTAGTCAACTAGTCTACAAGTCCAATTTTTAGGTCAATACTAGTCCTAGAGTTGATTTTGGTATGTGTTGGTGTTATCTTAGGTCCAAGAAACCTAATCCTACAACCAATGTAATTCAAAATACTTATATACATTTCAAAACAATCCTACTCTAACTATAAAACTAGTCCTAAACTAATCAATTAACTAGTAGCTGGTCTTAGCATTGAACTGAAATCAATCCTAAATCAGTCTAAAAATCAGCTATAGGTATGCTACCCTATATTGATACACAATACCTGTATACATCTAAAAACAAATCTCTACTTTAACTATCAAACAACCATTTAACTATCAACTATCCCAACTAATCTAAACTAAACATGGCATTATCAATTTCAGCTAACAACCAACTAACTTGGTGATACCAAATTCTTACTAACAGCCAACTGACTTGGCATCACTGGAATTTCCCAATCCAGATTTCTACCCATCTAAAACTCAGTTATAGGAAAACTACCCATCTCTCTAATATCTTGTTATTGAACATTTACCCATCTATTTGATATCCTATTTAGCCCGAGTACCCTATATCCAAACCCAAAGCTCTACCACAGCCTATCCATCATGCAACTAACAGGTATTCTTAGATAGGGCACATAGGATTCTGTAGGTTGGGTCTATGCAGGATTTACATCGAAACTGAACTGGGACAGAACAATACATATCAACAACAGGAACTGAAACAGGAAAGGGAAAGCTGAACTTAACTTGATACTCCAAACCAAACTTAATTTTGATCACAGCCCTTTCCCATTAAGCAAACTAACATGTAATCACATAGGTAGGGTCAAATATGGTTTGTAGGCAGATTTATATACATAAATTACATTCAAAACTGATGGAAATAATGTCAACAAAAACTGAAACTGAAACTGGAAAAGAAAACTGGATAATCCCGATACTCAATGAAAACCCAAATTCAATCACAGCCTTCTCATCTAGTAAACTAACAGGTAATCTCCTATATAGGCCTAATAGGTTTTGAATGGTTGGGATTTATACAGGTTTAACATCAGATTAAAACTGGAACAAACAAAGAAAACTGAAAAATAGGAAACCTGAAATTTAAACTCGAGCAACCCTATGGCTACCCCAAACTCGAATACAACCTCCTCTAGTATGCAAACTAATAGATATCACAAAGGTGAGGTTAAATAGTATTTGCAGGTTGGGTTTACACATAAAATTCACTTTGAATCTGATGGGAAGAACTCAATCTCTAAAACAGAAAACTTGAAATTCAAAACTAACCCGATACTCAACATACAAAACCTATCCATGACCTAAAACATCGAAAAACCCAATGCTGCTCAAAACCAAAGGTTGGTAAGGTTTCACGGGTCTGAACATGAACTGTAGGTGTCATCATGTCCAAGAAAATAGGACACGAAGTGTCCAGGACACTCGTGAACCAAGACTGGAACCCAGTTCTCGTGCACGCATGTCACGCGATCTAAGGCTCGACACAGAGAGAATCGTGCCACGTGGTTGCTCGTACACGTAGCCCACCTATAGGGCTACACGTCCACGTGCCTACACTGGACTCTCGACATGTGTCCGTGTCGCACGAAGTGCGTATCGGACGCCGCGTTCTCACGCGCGCGCGACAGGTCGAAATCGATGCCACGTCGATTTCTCCTTCGATACTCCACGAAACCCTACAAAATTTTACGAGCACTATGACAGTCATGGAGCTTCCCTACACATCAATTTTCTCGAGTCGAAATGCTGTGTCCATCGAGAGCGGACACGGCAGCAGCAGGACACGCGCGCGGTCCTCGTGCTGCGCGTGCGTGTCCTGTTTTGGACAAAAAAATGTGTCGATTCTATCAAGAACCTATGTTTTGGGAATCCCTACATCTAGGGCTATCAATTCGTGAAGTTAGATTGCAAAAATAACAGAATTGAAATCTAAGAGGAAATTCATCGAACACGTTTAAACCTAATCCGATACGTGTCCGACACGTCAATCAAACGGACACGAAACTTAACCAAACTTCATGGGTGGGTCTAGGGTACCTAGATGCATGCTATTATGAAGAAAAATCAGAAGAAACTATGGAGTTTAGGTGTTTACCTATTGCGAGTTGAAAAATCAAGAAACTGACTCCTCGATCGATAAAACGACCAGTTTCCACCAAGCAAACGCCTCCAACTCCTTTCTAGCAATGCTCCAGCAAATTCTCCTCCTTCCCACGATCACAACGCACTTTATTTGAGGTGAAACGGAGGTCGAATGAGAAAGTTTGGGTTTTGGAGAGCTAGAAACTAGGGTTTTGTAAAGGGGGTGTCCATACTAATGCAATGCTTATATAGGAAGTGGGGGTTTCCTGTTTTGGCCGGCCATATGAGTCCTACTATGGTTAGGGTTGGTTCATGGGCCCCTCTCTCCTATTTTAGTTGAGTTTAAGCCCATTTAACAAAAGGCTAAAAGGCCAATTAATTAAAGAGCCTAAAAATAGTCAAATGGCTTTCTAAATTAAACGAAAGTATAAAATAAATTCTAAATAGCTAGATGATCATCATATGTCATGGTTAGTCTCTACTGTGGGTTTTCTAAAGTTAAGCCAAAGGCTAAATCAATCACAAGTCAATAATATCTAGAAAATAACAAGATGACTAAAATGACTAAAATAACTAAAATACCCTTATTTCAAAAGTGGGTGTTACAAGTCTACCCTCCTTAAAAATAATTTTGTCCTCGAAATTAAGATGATCCTACCCTTCTTGGTCAAGTGTAGTAGGACAGTCTCGTATCTTGTGTGTAGCTGACCCACAAAATAGGCACAATCCTAGTATCTTCCTACAGTCCTTCCATACGTGCCTAAGCTTTTTACAGAAGGCACAGGTAGGCACTCGCTCAGCTGGTCTCTGCTGGACAGGAATCTGAACTGGATAGGCTAGTCTAGGCTGAAAGCCTGGGTGCTCCTGAGGCTCTGGGTATAAACTGCTCCTCGCTCTCTTGGGACTAGGCTCCTCCCTCGAATGCATGTAATCCCACAACAGTTGGATACTGAGACTCTGCTCTCTCATAAGCTCAGCCTGAAGTCTCTGTACCTCTCGCAAATCCTGAAGAAATCTGTGAATATGAGCTCCAACAGGAATGCATGGGGTACCACTCCAGGAGGCAAAGGAAGTTCCTCAGTCTCCGGCTGAACAACAGTCCTCTCCTGAAGGATAGGAGATGGAGGGAAATTCTCCGGTGAGGCTGCTAACACCTTCTGAACCTTTGACAAAGCTGACACGGAAGGACGTAGAGTACATCTGGTCAGAGGACTGCCAGACAGCATTTGAGGAGCTGAAGAGGAGGCTAACGACCGCTCCAGTTCTGACATTATCTTCAGGGTCTGGAGGTTTCACCATTTACAGTGATGCTTCGGGAAAGGGGCTAGGATGCGTCCTATAGCAGCATAGAAAAGTGATTGCTTATGTATCTAGGCAATTACGGACTCATGAGCGAAACTATCCTACCCACAACCTAGAGTTAGCTGCGGTGATTTTTGCACTCAAGTTGTGGAAACACTACTTATACGGAGAGCGAGTGGAAATCTTTAATGACCACAAGAGCTTGAAGTATGTGTTCACGCAGAAGGAGATGAACATGAGGCAAAGACGATGGTTGGAGTTGATGAAGGACTTCGACATCGATTTACAGTATTACCTCGGAAAGGCAAATGTGGTGGCGGATGTGCTGGACAGGCATCCGATGGCATGGTATCTGATGATAGATCGACATTTTCGGGAAAATTTGGAGAAGCTCGGTATAGAGATAGTTCGACCAGGATCAGTGATATAGATGATGGCACTAGACATTCAGTCAGGTTGGATGGAGTAGATCAAGAAGGCACAGTCTACAGATGAGAGCCTCCGCAGACTCAGAGTCCAGGCCTTAGCTAGATTGCTTGATAACTTCACCATAGCAGAGGATGGATACTTGAGACACGGCAGCCGGTTATGTGTGTCGAAGGGAGAGTTGATAGAGGCAGTCTTGCAGGTGGCGCACCAATCGCAATATTCTATTCACCCTGGTGCCAATAAGATGTACCGTGACTTGCGAGAATATCTTTGGTGGCATGGGATGAAGAGAGATGTATCACGCCATCATTTCGAGATGCCTAGTTTGCCAGCAGGTCAAGGCAGAGCGTCAGAGGCCATCTGGTCTATTACAGCCATTACCCATTCCCGAGTGGAAGTAGAAGTATATTACGACGGACTTCATTTCAGGGCTTCCTTGTTTCCAAGGAAGGAAGGATGCCATATGGGTCATCGTAGACAGGCTGACGAAGTGTGCTCACTTCATACCCTTCAAGGTGAGGCTCTCCACCGAGAAGTTGGCAGAGCTATACATGCAGCAGATAGTTCGCTTTCACGGAGTACCGGTGAGCATCGTATCAGACCGGGACAGCAGATTCACGTCTCATTACTGGAGGAGCTTGCAGGAGGAGTTAGGCAGTCGGCTCAAGTTCAGTACAGCGTACCACCCACAGACAGATAGACAGTTCGAGAGGACGATTCAGACACTAGAGGACATGCTGAGGACTTGTGTGTTAGACTTTGGCAGATCATGGGAGAGCCATCTGCACTTGGTAGAGTTTTCATACAACAACAGATACCAAGCCAGCATCGGTATGTCTCCTTTCGAGGCACTATATGGACGACGATGCTGTACACTGCTCTTTTGGGATGATGTTGGAGATAGAGTTATGCTTGGGCCAGAGATGATCACTAATGCAGCAGAGAAGGTCAGGATAATCAGAGACAGACTCAGAGTTGCTCAGGACAGGCAGAAACACTAGGCCGATGCTAGTGGCAGACCAATGGAGTTTGCTGACGGATATATGGTATTGGTGAAGATATCACCTACTAGAGGGAGGATCCGGTTCGGATAAGGCGGCAAGTTGAGCCCCAGATACATTAGACCGTTCGAGATACTCGGCAGGATTGGAGGGATAGCTTACAGGGTTGCACTTCCACCTAATCTAGCAGGAGTTCATGATGTCTTTCATGTGCCTCTACTGAGGAGATATGTTCCAGACCCCAGCCACGTGCTAGATCATTCAGAGTTAGAGATCGGACCAAGCTTTGCGGTTACTGAGCAGCCAGTGGAGATATTGGACCAGAGGGAGAAGAGGCTGAGGAACAAAGTCATACCCTTGGTACGAGTAGCTTGGAGTCGTCACTCTCCGGGGGAAACTACTTGGGAGAGGAAGTCAGACATGAGGGAGAGATATCCTTACTTGTTCGACCCACCAGCCGCGAGGGAACCATCCGTTCCCGCTTGATACCTTAGAGGTTAGTCTTAGTAGTAGTCTTAAGTCTTTGTTCGAATTGCTTGCTATGTTAGAATGTTTGTAGAGTCTTCTATCCTGGTGAATTTCGAGAACAAAATTTTTCAAGGAGGGAAGATTTGTAAGCCCCTAGATTTTTTAAATTTTTTTAAAATAAGTATTTATAATTTTAAATGTCATTTATGTCCTTAAAATAAATTATTATAATTATTAGGAATTTTTTAAGATTTTGAAATAATTTTTTAAATGATTTTATAGCTTAAAATATCAATCTGCAATTATTAAATATCAATTTACAATTTGTTAAATTGTTTTAATATCGATTTGTAAATTACTGAATTATTTTAATTTTAGTTTGCAAATTATATTTGCAAACTGAGAGGTAGTGGGGTTAATTGTAAAACCCCAAACTTGGGGGACCTAAGTGCAAACTACCCATCACCCCCTCCATGATCTTTCTCTCTCCTCACCGACGACCGACGACCGGCCTAAACCCTAATTTTCTGTAACCCTAACCCTAATTCCACTGCCCTACCTACCCTATAAATATCCCCCGACCCAAAACCCTAACCCTACACTATTTTTCGACCACCACAGTGCCGCCCTAACACCCTTCTTCTTCGACGAGCTCGCTGGAGTTAGCCCCTTGCTATCGTCGTCGTTCCAGTCGTCGCCGTAGCCTCGCACCACCGCCATATTGTTTGCCACGACGTGACGAACTCAGCGCCACCTTCCTCCGTCGACCACGACGCTTTCTCCGCCTTACCGCAGCTTCGACAGCCCGTTCGACTGGACATGTAGGTGTTATTTTATTCCCTATGTCGCCCTGTGTCTCGTATTTATGACCCTAGACTCGCCTATACACGAGCAGTGCGTGGGTGAGTTCGGAAAAGGCCAGTTCGTGTCGTACACGCCTGGGACACAGGACTCGTGTGTCTTCGTGTCCCTAACTGTCAGGACACGAAGACACAGAACTATGGGTTAACGGGTTTAATAAACTGTTATTGGGTTTAAAACCCATTATCTTAATTCACTATATAGCTAACCCAGCCCTATCCTTATCAAGCTAAGTCAAGCTGACCCCCTGGCCAGCCCGAGTAATGTTAAGCCCCCCTCTGTTCCAGCAGGCCGGGTTCGAGCCCCCCCTTTTGTGTTTCTTTTTGTTTTGTTTTATTTGTTTTATTTTATATATATATATATATATATATATATATATATATATATATATATAAAGAAAAAGGCATTTTATTGAATAGGAAAAAGGGCTCACTAAGAGCGATACAGACTGTTGCAGAACCTAACAGACAAAAAGGACTCTGCTGAGCACGGTAGTAAAAAGATAAAGGTTACGTTCGAAATTACGAAATATCGGGACTCCCGAAGTTCGAAATCTCAAAACGCTACAAAACCTATCAAAATCACGGAGACCGTCGTTCGAATAGGGTGGGCGCTAAGCCAGGTGGGTGGGGTGGGGGGGCACACAGCCTGAGAAATTTTTTTTTTTATCGAATTCAAATTTTGAAAAAGAAATTCAAAATTTGAAAACAGCCCAGCCCGAATCAACGGATGGGAGGGAAGTGGGAACGCGTCCCGAAGCGGGCACGAGGATCAAGGCACGTTCGTCCCGAGGAGGGAGAGGCGCGGGTCTCGGGGCACCTCGGGCCCCCCCCCAGTGCGGTTCCCGGAGGTGGGAGCACCGGCGGGAGGCCGGAAGGGGACCATCACCGGCGAAACTCCAGGAGGGGGGTCGGCCAACGGGCGGAGAGGAGGAGGTACGGGGCGTCCAGGGGGGACGCTCGGCGAGGCCGCCGGGAGGAGGGTCCCATGGCCGAACACCTAGGTCGATGGGACAACCGGAGAGCGGCGGTTCCGGGGAAGGGGGTTAGGAGGACCGGGGGGCATAGGAAGGAGGAGGACAGCCGCCGGGCGAAGAGGAGGAGCCGGAGCGAGGGGGCTCAGCCGCGGCCCGCTAGGAGAGACTCCGGAGCGCGTAACGGTGGGCGGACGGCGGGGTCAGCGACGCAGAAGACGACGAGAAGGGCACCAGGGCGGGGGAGAAACACACCGCAGTCGCCGAGGAGGGCGCCTAGGCGGTGGAGCTCGCCAAAGGCCACCGCACGATGGCAGCGGAGAAGCACGCCGCGGGTCCGTCGATCGACGACGAGGAGGGCGTCTGGACGGAGGAGAAAGTCGCTGTGGGCCACAACGTGGAGGGCTGCGTCGCGACCACCGTCGCCCATGAGGGGGGGCCTCGGGTGACTGAGGGAGAGCCGGCGGGGCAAGGCGGGCGAAGGCGGACGCAGACAAGCCGCCGGGAGCCGGAGGGATAAGGGGTTTCGACCACAGAAGTGTGGGAAACTCGGGGGGGCGCCACCGCGGGGGGAGGCGCGGCAAGGGGATCGGCGAGGGAAGGAGACGCCGGCGGCCACGAGAGCGGCGCAGCAAGAGGAGGATACGCCGGGATGAGGGGAGCCTGGGTGGCGCGGCTCGGACCTGGTGGGGGGCCAAGGGTGGAGGTAGGCGGAGCGGCAAGGGGGACCACCGGCGGCGAAGGTGGGCCAGCCGCCTGGCGTCTCATCCGGTGGCGCCGCTGGGGACGGCCGCGACGGGGAGGGTGGAGGGAGGGGAGGAAGGGGTGGGCTAGGCCGCACGGCAGAAATCAGCCCGGCTGGAGGCTGCCCGGCCAAGGGAGCCACCGCCAGCCAGGGTGGCGCGGGGGAGGGAAGATGGAAGGAAAAAATCTGCCAAGAGGGAAGAAAAGCCCCGACGACGAGAACAGGCCAAGGAGGCCGCTCGGGCACCACAGCCACCCGGCCGCTAGGCCGGCGGGGGCAACGTCGAGCAGGGGGGGAGAGCCGACGGACGGCCACCAGAGCCCCCCTCATATATATATATATATATATATATATATATATATATATATATATATATATATATATATATATATATATATATATATATATATAATATATATATATTTTTTGGAGCAGGCATGTTCTCCCCATCCGTCCTCTCCCCGTCGGATTGGTGCCCTCCCCGGCGGCTTTAACCGCCGCCTGCTCTCCCCGTCTCCTCCATGTCGCGCCCTCCTCCGTCTTTCCCTCCGTTGTGGCTTGTTGCCGCGGCGGCTGCGCAGGGATGCCAGATCTCCGTGTCGTCCCGCGCTCGTCGGCGTCCTCCGAGGCGCGCCCGGGACGGTCCCCGTCCCCCTCCTCCTCCTCCCCTCCGGCCTCGCGTCGGCCCGCCGCCCGCGCTCCCCCTCCCTCCTCCCCCTCCCCCTCCGTCTGAGCGCCCAAGTTGGACGGGAGATCAGCTGAGGCTGATTGAACGCAGCCGTGCGGCCTCGTCCGTCGCTCCTGCTGACTTCTTCCTCCCTCGCCCCCGCGGCAGCTCCGCCGCCTGCGCTGGCTGCGGTTCCGGCGGCCTCCGCCCGGAGGGACCGCCCACCCTCCTTCCCTCAGCCCACGCCTCGGGGCTCTCTGCTCCTTCTGACCCCCTCCCGCCCTCGGGAGTCGGGACGCTCGTGGCTGGCCTGTTCGAGGCTCCTGCTGGCCTCTGCCCCGCCTCGGGTCCAGCGCGTGGCGCTGGGGCGCTCGAGAACACTTCGGGAGCTGGGCTGCACGTGGCCCCAGCTGTCGCTGGCCCCCCTCGAAGACCGTGTTCTCCTTTGGCGCAGTTCAAGACCTCTTGCGCTTTCCTGTGGGCCCTCCTCCCCCTGATGGCACTTTTTTTGTGCGCAATCCAGAGGGTCTCTCCCCCCTGTTGGGGCCTTTCCCCCTGTACGCAATTCTGTGGGCCCCGCTGTTGGTGACGCCCCTGTGCGCAGTCCAGGGGGCCTCTCCCCCCTGTTGGCGAGTCTCCTGCACGCTGTCCTTTGGGCCCCCCTGCTGGTGTTTCTTCTGTGCGCAATCCAGGCTTTGGCTCTCTGCCTGGTGCGGGCCCCCTCCTTGCGCTCCCCAGGCCAAGGACCCCCTCGTGCGCAGTCTGAGTGCACCCCCCCCCGCGTCCGTTCGACGCATCCCGTCGAGGCCTCCTCCCCCCCTTGGTGCCTTTTGGCTTCCCTCCCCCTCGCCTGGTGGCGCCTCCCGGGGTCTCTCTCCCCCGCCCTTCAGCGCCCCTTGGTGCTTCACCTCCTTGCCTTTTGGCTTCCCCCTGTGTTTCTCCCCCCAGCTCTTCGGCGCCACCCGGGTCTGCGCATTCAGGGGCTCATCTTGTGTCTGCGCAGCCGGGCGCTTCCCCTTTGGCTCAGCCCCCTGCCTCGTCCCTCCCCGGCTCCGCGGCCGGCGTCTCCTACGCCGAGGCCCTTAGGCCGGATCGGAGGCCCCGCTCCCTTGCAGCTTCGGCAGAGATTCCCCTCCCGGACATCGACTTCCCTCCTTCCTTCGATGGTGCTCCCATCAGGGTTCCCTTCGCCTCGTCCGAGATCCATTCCCTATCCTCCTCCTTCTCCAAGTCGTTCATTCTCAAATTCGGTTCCGGATGCCCGAAGATCCCCATTGTCTCGGCTGCGGTCGCAGGGTGGGGCCTCTCCCTGACTTCCGGGTAGCCCCTCTCGACCCCAAGCATATGCTCCTTCACCTCTCTTGTGAATCGGACTTCGCGATTGCGCGGGCTAAAGGCTCTGTCAGATTGGGATCACAGATCGCTAAAGTGGTCAAATGGTCTCCCGATTTTAACCCAAAATTTGACTCAACTATCATCTCCACCTGGATCACCCTCCCCAACCTCCCCCTGGTCTGCTTCCCCGCAGCCGCCCTCAAACGTATCGCCAGCTCCTTCGGGACCTTGGTTGCCATTGCGGAAGAAACTCGCAACCTCTCCAAGTGCAACTACGCGAAGATCTGCGTGGAGCTAGACCTTTCTAACGACCCACCTAAACTCATAGAGATCGAGCTCGGAGACACATCCCACAGTCAAGAGCTGATTTACGACAACAACATTATTTTCTGTAAACACTGTCAGATGAGTGGACATCTCATGCAGCACTGCTTCCGCGCTCATCCCGAACTAAAGAAGAATATCCCGCGCACCCCACGTGCGACCTCTGCTCAAAATCACCCCGCCACCACCTCCCATATATTGAATCCCGTTCCCCTCCTTCAGAGCGACGGTCAGACTCCACCCCACCCCCAGACGAATGCCACTACCAGTCAGGCTATCGTCCCTTTCAATCCCTTCTCCCTCGCACTCCACAATTCGTTCGATCTCCTCTCAGGCACCCCCTCCGAGAAAGTTTTCAGAGAACTCTTTATTCCCCCCCCACATCACCGACGGTCAACAAGTCTCCTCCAAGAACAGCGAGCACCCAAACACCGACCACACCCAAACCTCCCAAACCCAACCAGAGATCACCTCACCTCCCTCCATCGAGGCCCACCACCCCACAATACACCCAAATAACCGCTCACTACAATCGGGCCAGGTCTCGTCGGTTAGCAGCTCAGAGCAGTTCGAGGCTTTTCGGACAGACCCAGAACCTCCTACTCCCACTGAGGTCGCTCAGACCTCTCACACCCACATCCTAACCGGCAGATTCTGGCAGGCCAAGGAAGCGGGGTTTCTAGATCGCGACAACCCCTTTTGTGCTCTAGAAGTTCAGAACCACGACCCTCTCATCGACGCGGTCGCAGTAGAGAGCAGTGATCAAGATAGGCCTACCATCGAATCAGGAAGCAACGGACCCACTTCCGCACCAAACAAGAAAAATACTTCAAAGAAGAACAAAAACAAACAAAAGCAGATGACGGCTAGGACTACCAGGTCCGCCTCGAAGCTCAACCAGCCACCCCCCCTTCTCCATCTAATGATTAATATCATATCCTGGAATGTCAGAGGGCTCGGGAACAAATCGACCATGAACAGAATTCTCAGCCTCAAGAAGATTCACCGTATTGACCTCCTTATCATTATCGAACCTAAAATCCCGCAAAAAAGGCTTAAAGCCACTCAACTTAAGTTAGGCTTCCCGCACGCCATCGCCGGCGGGAACGACATCTGGATTTTTCTTGCTCAAGATTTCCAATTCGGCACTATCCATGATTCCCCCCAAGCCCTTACTTGTTGGGTTGAACACCCGGATCTCAAGTCCCGCTCCGTCATCTCCGCTGTTCATGGCAGTTGCGACATCCCCACGTGCCGTCAGCTCTGGGCAGACCTTTTGAGGATTCTTCGCTGGGTCTGCCATGGCTTTACATCGGAGATTTCAACACGGTTGCCTGCATCGAGGAGAAGTCCGGCGGCCGTCCTCCCCCCAAGCAAGCTTTGGATGATTTCAATAACTTCACCTTTCACGGGAACCTCACCCCTATCCCCTTCCTCGGCAGTGCTTTCACCTGGTGCAACATGCAAGAAGGCCGCAGGCGACAATATTCCCGACTAGACCGGGCGCTGATCAATGACGGATGGTCCGACATGGGCCTCATCACCAATCTCTCCCACCTCAACTCCACCGAATCGGATCATTTCCCCTCCTTGTTCAAATCAAAAGCAATCAATTCAGGAATAAGAAAGCTTTCCGCTTCCTCAACTTTTGGCGACATCACCCTCAATTTCAGAACATTGTTGCTTCGGCTTGGAGTTCCGTCTCGGACATTGACCCCATGACCCGGATGGCGTCCAAGCTCAAAGCCACTCGCAAAGCCTTATCGGCATGGAGCAAAGAGGCTTACGGCAACATCTTCCAGGCCATTCGCGAGGCGGAGGACGACGTCACTCGTGCGGAGTCTACTTTTACCGTCTCCAACTTCGTGAAAAACCGCTCTTCCCTAAACCTAGCCAGAGCTATTCTCAAATCTAGGCTGAAAGTGGAGAATGAATTCTGGAAGCAAAAAGCCAGATTGACCTGGGATACTGCTGGTGATCGCAACTCCAAGTTCTTCCATGCTTGCGTCAAAGGACACAGGAACAAATTAAAATTACACAGGATCCTCGACGACATTGGCAACCTTATCGAAGACCAGGCCGGGATCCAGGTCTCACCCGTGAACTTCTTCTCCACCCTTTTCACTAAGGATCAGGTCGTTAGAGACGAGACCCTTTTGTCGGTCATCCCCTCCCTCATTACCGAGCATGACAACGAGACATTGCTGGCTGCCATTGATGAGGTGGAAGTCAAAGCTGCGGTCTGGTCCATTAACGAGCACAGTGCCCCGGGGCCTGACGGCTTCAACGGTGTCTTCTTCAGAGACTGCTGGGACATCATTAAAAGGACCTTGTCGAAGTCACTATTGCCTTTCTTCAAGGGGCCAGATACCCTAACTCCATCTCCAGTGCCAACATCATCCTTATCCCAAAAAAAGACAATCCGGAATCCTTCAAAGACTTCTGCCCGATCAGCCTCTGCACCTTCACCAACAAGATCATTTCCAAGATCATCGCCAACCGGATGTCCGATCTCTTCCCCAAGATCATTTCCGAGGAGCAGAGCGGGTTTGTTAGAGGCCGCAATATTACTGACAATATCCTCCTAGTACAAGAGATGATCACGTGCATGAAGTTCCCAGCGAGAGGGGGGAACGTCGCCATCAAACTTGACATGGAAAAAGCTTATGACTGCCTCGACTGGCAATTCATGATCTGGGTTCTCAGGGCCTTCGGCTTCTCCGAAACTTGGATTGACATCGTCTTCAGATCTATCAACAATGCGTGGTTCTCTACCGTGATCAACGGCCAAGCGGCGGGCTTCTTCCGTTCCACCCGTGGGGTGAGACAGGGAGACCCTCTCTCCTCTACCATTTTCATCATAGCGGCTGAAGCTCTCAGCAGAAGCCTCAACAGCATGCCCAGCACGCCCGATTTCAATCACTTCCACACAACCACAGGTTGCCCTCTTATCACTCACCTGGCTTACGCGGACGATATTCTCATTTTCTCCTCTGGAGACAGCGGTTCGATTGAGGTCGTTTTGAGAACGATTGCCAGATACACTAGATGCTCGGGTCAGCGTGTTAACAACAACAAGAGCGTCATCTACACTCATCACAAAGCAGACAGAACTCACTCTACCCGGTTCGCCAACAAGACTTCTTTCAGAACGGCATACCCCCCTTCATTTACCTCGGCTGCCCGCTGGTGTACGGCAGCCAACTCGGCATATACGATCACCTAGCTGACAAGATCCGCAAACTCATCTCCGGTTGGCACAACGCTACCCTATCCCCAGGAGGTAAAACGATTCTCATTAAACACGTTTTATCGTCCATCCCGATGTACATTCTGGCCGTCTGCTCCCCCCTAAGAAGGTGCTCCTTTCTCTCGAATCTCTCTTCGCCAAGTTCTTCTGGGGTCAGAGCGACGGCATACAAACATCACTGGGCCGGTTGGGAGACGATGGCCAAACCCACTGGAGAAGGTGGGCTAGGCTTCACAGACTCGCCCACATCGTGGATGCTTGCTCCTTAAAACTTTGGTGGAAGTTACGCACCGAGACCTCTTATGGACGAAGTTCATGAGAGCTAGATACTCCAGATTCTCCCATCTTTCGGAGGCTAACACTAACAACAGATCCTCGTCTTCTTGGCGACGCATCACTCGGGCCGTACCTCCGCTGAACCTCTGATCCGTCTCCAGTTGGGACGGCAGCTCCCTGGCCTGTCGGGAGAGGTGGTTAGGAGCAGATATCATTCAGCCCAACATTCTTACTCCTCAGGGGTGCACCATCAGAGACCTTTGGAGGGCAGTCCCGATTGGAATTGGAGGGTCAGAGATTGGCTTGGTCATCCGGCGGCCACCAGGCTTCGTGCTGCGAATTTGCGAATCTCCGACACGCCCGACACTTGGAGATGGTCCCCCAGCCCTTGCGGGACATTCAGTCTGGCTTCCGCCAGAGTATTGCCAGAGGCAGCGGACGCCAAACATGTTAACGCCAAGTTTTGGCAGGCTTGCATCCCCATCAAATGGTCCATCCTCATCTGGCGGCTCTTCGCCGCAAAATTCAACGACGCATCATCAGATCTTGGGATTCACCTCGCCTCCAGATGCCACTGCTGTAGGAGCACAATTTGGAATCTGCCGAACACGT
>JANAVB010033617.1:7519688-7652188 GCA_029216955.1 Iris pallida
ATATATATATATGTTTACTTCTATGTAAATAATATTTTTGCACTATATGTTATTATGTATAAATTTACAAGTTATTTATTATATAATTTTATAACTTGTATATTTTACTATTTAATATATTATTAATGCTTAATAGTCATCATATATGTGTATTTAATGTATGAATTATTGTATTTTATTAATCATGGCCATTTGGTGCAAATCTAGCATGGGTTTTGGCCCAATGTGTCTAAATATATCAAAGTCTGTATAAGTCATATTGGACTTGATTCATGACTTTGGGTCCCGTATCTAGACTTCGGTTCAATTTCGTATACGGGACAAAATACTAAATAATTAATTATTTATTTTCCAGAATTTGTAACTTGCTGTTTTTGAATTTATATATATATATATATATATATATATATATATATATATATATATTATATATATATATATATATATATATATATATATATATATATACATTGATTGCTGTAAAAATCTAGTATAAATTGTATTTAAATACTATGTTAATTTAGATAATTTAATATAATTTTCCAACATTTGATAAATAATTCTGGTATTTTATAAAAATAGGAAAACAGAACTCATTTCCGGGGTATGTATGTTTACTGATTTTAAATAAATATCTATGAGGGATTATAAATTCTAAAAAAATTACTATAAATTTCTATAATTAACAAGGGTCATTTTGGTACTTTATTTTATATATATTTGAGCTTTTGCATATCTTAAAAATTGTTGGAACACAGTGTACAGCCTGATTTATTTATTGAATAATTACGACTTGCGATGTATTATGTAATTTTGGGTTATTGTAGTATTGGACCTCACCATACCATAGTGTAAGGGCCCTAGAAAGTTGGTTTAGGTATTGTGTCACCCCACATTGGTCTCCTATGCTAAAATTATCATTTGGCTAGGTGTCCAATCAGAAAGTCGTGTCGCACCACTAGTGTCATAGTGTTGTAACTTAGTACAAAAACTAAGTTTATGCATTATTTTTATAGTGACGAGACACTAGAACATCTATAGTATTTCCTTTACTACCTTGCTTTGCTAAGAGGTAAGTACCTCTACAAACTTTATTTACTGCATATGATGAACTGTGTATAAACCATGTTAAATACCGATACTTAAACTGCAAATCATATCTCCCATGTTTCACATACTTTATACTGCTCTCAGTATCCACCATGTGTTATGCTATTCTCGTATCTCTTACATGATTAGAATCTGGGTTATGGAAAAACTGATAGTTGAGTACGTGATCATGCCCCCTTTACCGTACTCGAACAAAGTTTTATTTTATATGTTACAGCACCGTAGGCCTTTTTCTCAAAGTAGATTTGTACGTATGTACATCTATCACCGTATCACTTGTACGAAAGTATATTTCATTTACATGTGCCCCTGTACATTGTACACCTATTGACGATTACGTACCTGCTACAGTTTTAAACATTACATATACACCCGTCTCTATGACGTATATATTCTTGCCATGATAGATTATGATTTGACGTGATTTCCTGTTTATTACACTCCTGTTCATTTCATACTTCGTATATTTAGTTTGTTAGATTCAGTACTTGCTCCCATCTTGATAGGATAACGTTGTAGGTATACTTACCGAGGAGGAGTTGCTTTGTGATTCTTATTATGAGGTTGCCACCGAGGATCAGACTTTACCTTACGAGGATGTACCTGCGGGAAAACTCGTCTAGTTTGTGTAGTTGCTCGGGACTTTTGATAGTAGTCATGTTGTTAGACTATTTATTTTGATACTGGTCCTGTATCTAGTTTTATGTCTCGACTTTGTATTTCGGAACATATTTATATACGAAATGACTTTTGTGTTTGGAACATTTCTGACTCAATATGACATATAGAACTATTAGCACACTTTGATCATATATTGTTTATCTTTAGAACAGCTTACTACGCTTTATCTCAAGCGAAGGCTGGACATGACTCGGCCCGGCCCAACAATTTGGGTAGCGGATCGTGGCATTTTTGCTCTTGGAATTTATTCCATAGGAGCTAAGTCCCGTAGGGGCTTAGTGACTCGACTCGGACTCGGACTCTGGCTCATGGACACCTGAGGCATAATGTGGCATTTTGTTGGCGCACTTTACGGTTGGCACGGGGTACGTGCAGTGTGCATGTTGCGCATGTGTGCACGGAAGCATGTGGCGCCATTGGCGTGGTGGCGCAATTGGTGCGCGTTGTGCGCCAGTTGGCTCAAATCGTGTCTATACACGATTTGAGCAGTTACAGATTGTTCGGGGCAGTTTTTTTCCACGTCCCGAACATTTTGCTAATTGGACAGTTACAGTGCGGCCTATATAAGCTTCTCTGCTCTCTCTCTCTGGTGATACAAGTGTTCAGAACACAATTTCTTACGAATTATCAGAGAGTTCGAGAGAGAAGAGAAGTGCACCAATACCACTTAGTGCAGGAGTCTGCACCATCCGAGGAGTCAGAAGAGCAGAGTGTTCCAAAAATTCTCCGTCGAACTTGCTGGTTTCTGGAAGCTGTTCGTGTAGGGCGAATCAAGCTTTGAGTACTGGTGATCATTTACCCCAGCAAGCCATCTTCTCATTCTATCCACTTCTCGTTCTGAACGAGAACAGTTCTGATCTTATCAGAAACTGTTAGTGGACATTCTCTACTGCAACGAAACGTTGTTTTTAGAATCGTTTCATTTCTCAGAATCCTCCGGGATCTCTGTCTTGTACCTTTATCGAAGTGTTGCACAAATTCAGTTTTTCATCGAAAATTACGCTCCAGGACTAACAATTTGAGCATGAAGATATTGCAAATACTCTGGTAGCACACTTCAGTAGTTTATTTCACGCAACTGACACCTCTCCAATTCCTTCGAATATTCTAGTAGAGCTACATAAGGTCAAACCTTACGAGAATGATTTCGTATGTAGCATTCCAACATCAAAGGATACTAGAACGACTATTAAGAATATGAGCCCCTGCAAATCCCCTGTCCCAGATGGATTTTCTTTACTGTTCTATCAAAGTTGTTAGGATACGGCTGGCATTGTGGTAACCGCTCTAATCCGTGGATTTTGAAATTAGTTCTATGCCTCCATTATTGAATCATACATTCCTAGCTCTTATTCCAAAGGTCCCCAATCCTATTATCCCTGTTGAATTTTGACCTATATCTCTATGTAATGTTATTTATAAGGTCATAACAAAAACTTATCCAACAAGATTCAATCATTCCTTAATAAACTCCTAAGTCCATTTCAGAATGCATGTCCATGGCAGACAAATTTGTGATGATGTCATTATTGCCCAAGAGCTTCTCCACTCTATAGCTAAGCTCAATCCCGAACAAAATTGACATGTCAAAGCCTATGATAGGCTTAGTTGGGATATCATCAGCCAGATTCTTATCGATTTTAGGATTCAAAGAAAATCTCATGATCTTATTATGCAGTTCATAACAGCCATATGATTTGTGATAGTAATTAATGGTTCTCCTTCCAAAACTTCCACTCCTAGTCTTGGTATCAGGCAAGGATGCCCCCTCCCCCCTACCTATTCATAATGTGCGGAGAAATACTCTATAAACATCTCTCCATCATGGAGGGAAACCATCTTTATGCTAATGTTAGAATCAATAACCTCTCTGATTCGTATACTCATCTGGCCTTCGATGATGATCTCATGTTGTTTGCACATTGTTCAGTTCATAACATATTGCAAATCAAGAACAATCTCAAGTCCTATGAGCCGTGGTCAGGACAACAAATTAATTTCGACAAATCATCTATACTCTTCTCTAGTAAATTGGATATCTATATATGCCAAAATTTTCTAGACATTCTTTGTACTATGATCATGAGTACCATTATCTAGGCCATCAACTTCTCCTTTAAAAAAAAACAAGTTTCTACATACACCAATCCCCTCGCTTCTAGCAATTCGAAGTTACTTGGTTGGAAAGGAAGATGTCTTTCTCATGCAGGAAGAACAACCCTCATCCAACCACTCTTTCATCACTTCCTACCAATCATATATCTTCTTATTTACTACCCAAGTAAGTCACAAGAAAACTGTCACAACACCAACGTAATTTCTGGTGGGGATGCTCTGACATTAGCAAGAAAATTCACTTTAGTAGCTGGTCGACCTTCACAAAACCAAAGTTTTAAGGGGGATTGGGTATCAGAGATCCTGACATCACTAACATGGCTCTATTAACAAAAGTAGCTTGGAGATTCTTAAGGAACACGAGCTCAAAATGAAGTTATTAAGAGGGAAATATCTTTCAAACACAAACTTTTGGACATTCAGTGCTTCTCCTCCTCCTTCTTGTATTTGGTCCAGTATCCTCCATAGTAGAGACCATCTGATTAACAACATCTACTAGTCGGTTGGGGATGGTGCAACATTAATATATGGGAAGATCCCTGGGTTCTATTCATGCCAAGTTATAAAGTCTTTGGATATGAAGATGCTAGACAAGTGGTTCAGATTGTCAGTGAACTTATTAACCAGGATACTTACAGTTGGAAAATAGACCTGGTATTTCTTCTGTTCCCTCCTCACCGAGCCTCTGCAGTTATCTAATAATACTGCTTACTTCTTCTAGTCGAACGGATCAGCTTATCTGGATACATACGAATAATAGAATTCTTAATGCTAAGTCAGTCTACATACTTACCTATGACAAAAAAAAAATCCAAAACTTGAGAACATATGAGCAATCGGGATTTAGAGAGTGGAAACAACTATGGAAGTTACAACATATATGTCCAAGAGTACTTACATTTGCATGGAAAACTATAACAGACTCCCTTCTTACAGGCGAGAACTTAAATAAATTTCTGCAAACCATGGATCCCACATACACCCTATGTCAGGTAAATATCGAGACTCTTGATTACCTTCCCTTTTACTGTCCAATTTCAGGACCACTTTGGCAAGGAATTCAAGAAATCAACAAGCATCTGTGACCTCAATCTACAAGCTCAAGTTTCATAAAGATTATCCTTACTAGAGGTGACCATGACACAGTTTCTTCAAGCCTCTACCTACTGAGGAAGATCCGAAGGTCATGAATGAAACAATTTTCCAGTAAAAACAAATCTGCACAGAAAAGATCTTCGAAGCATCACGGAGACTACGAGATAAATATGAAGCTTATACCTCGAGCCATCAACTGACCTCTGAACCACAACCCAGTCTCCAAACAAACAATGTGTCGATACGTTCTCTGCTTAACTTTTGGAAAATCAACTCGATGGAACATTCTTTGAGGATAAAATGGGAGGTGTTGCAGTCCTTAGAGAGAACGAAGGACAATTCAACGGTTCTATATCCAAGTTCCAAGAGGGAGCTTCTCCATTAGAGGCGGAAGGGTGTTGGAAATGGAATGCGGAAACCATTCCCCTAAACTAAAGAAAATGCAAAAGAACCGAAAAAGCACACGAAACCAAACGCCAAAAGAAAATCACACGAAAAGCTAAACACAGACACAAGAATTTTATGACGTGGAAATTCTTGCGGGAAAAACCACTGGACGATCGTAGTCCAACCATAAAAAGCGTCCACTATTGGAATAGAACACTCTCTATAAGCTCATCACCGATCCAAACGTATCACCACAACTCTTTGAAGAAGAAAATATGATTTACAAGTACACGAAGACGAGGAGAAAGAATTTCTCGAAACGATCTCCTCTTTGATGTATCCATCAATCCCCTCTTTCTCTCTCCAATAGTTGTGAAGCACTCTTGCCTCCTTTTTAAATATTTTTGAGATATATTTTAGGGTGAATAAACATCTAATATATATAGCCACAAATATCTAATATGTACCATTGAGGTATTCTTATATATGTAGGAATATTCAATCTAAACATTGATGTATTCCAATTATATATAGAAATACACAATCCAACTCCATTGAGATATTCATACTATATATAGAAATACCCAATCCAAATCCATTGAGATATTCGTACTATATATAGAAATATCCAATCCAACTCCATTAGGATATTCTTATTATATATAGGATACCCAATCCGACTCCAGGGTGCTTTCCACATAAGTTGGAAACCCCACCCACTCCAACAAATATTTTTCTTCCCAACTAGGTGGAGGAGCTCTTCATACCGATGATCCGCCTGCAGTACTCAAACTTTCTCCTTAGTAGAATCTTCGTGAGCATATATGTTATATTGTCCTCCGTGTGAACCTTCTCAAACGTCGCGTCCTTCTTCTCAAGCGCATCTCGTATCCAATGATACCGACTCTCAATATGTTTGGACCGACTATAAAATGTCAATTTTTTTCTAGGGTGAATTGTACTCTGGCTATCACAAATCAAAACCTACTACCACAACAACTACTTGCAAGCCTCCGTCACTACAATGTACTATGTCTCTATTGTAGTCAAGGCAACATACTTCTGCAACTGCGACTGTCACAATACCGCTCCATAAACAGACATCATCACATAGCCCGAATTCGATCGTCTCGTGTCTACATATCCAGCCATATCAGTGTCAGTATATCTGACTAGCTTTGGCTCGTCACCATCAAATAAAATCTTCCAATCAACAGTGTCTTGAGGTACCATAGAATCTACTTGACCGCACTCTAATATACCATTCTAGGATTGGAAAGATACCTGCTAACCATGCCAACTACGTGAGCGATGTTTGGCCCTGTACACACTATGGCATACATAAGACACCCTACTGCTGAAGCATATGGAACCTGCTCTATATCTTCATTCTCGTCCTCGGTAGATGGGTACTTCTCCATAGTGAACTTAAAGTGAGCCGCGAGGGATTTTTTTTACTTTCTTCGACCCGTCCATCCTGAAACGCTGAAGTACCCGGGTGAATGTATTTCTTTTGGGACAAATAAAGCATCTTCGACTCTCTCTCTCTCGGCTGATCTCCATCCCAGGAATAGCCTTTCCTGTACCCAAATACTTCATAGAGAAGGCAACACCCAGTTGGTGCTTCAACTTCGCTATCCTGGTGGCATTCTGACCCACCAATAACATATCATCTACATAGAGTAGTAGTATGATGAAATCATCCTTGACAAAGTACTTCATGAATGTACAGTGATCCACAGTCGTCCTTGTATAACCATGCTCTACCATAAATGACTCAAACTTCCTGTAGCACTGCCTCGGAGCCTACTTCAGACCATACAGACTATTCTTCAACTGGTAGACTAAGTGTGACTTGTCATTCTCACAGAATTCCTCTGGCTGCTCCATGTATAACTCCTTTAAATTATCGTAGAGGAATCTCGTCTTCACGTCCATTTGCTCAATCTCTAAGTTGATACTGGTTACTTTTTAATGCTAGCATCTCCCGAATTGATGATAACTTGACGACCGATGAGAAGATCTCATCTAAATCCATGCCCTTCCACTTACCGTAGACTTTTAACTAGTAGACTTAATTTGTATCAAGGGCGAGTAGCATCATCTATCTGCTTTACATTGAACACCCATCGATTCTTTAAATCTTGCTTTCTCTTTGGAAACCGTACTAGCTCATAGGTGGAGTTAGCCTGTAAGGAATCCATCTCCTCCTGTATAACATGAATCTACTCTTGCATATGCTCGTGGCCGATAGCCTATATAAATTTTTGGGCTCTCCCGTTAGTCAGTAGCACGTACTCATCTGATGAGTATCTAGTAGATGGTCGACGATCTCTGTTGCTCCTCCTCAATGGAACCTCTGGTGCTGGTTGTGTATCGACAGCCTTATTCCCTTCAGGAACTGCCTCCTTGGCATGATTATCCTCTCGAGGGTCATCATGACCACCAACAGCTGGCTGATGATTAAGGTTGGGAACAAGTCTATGTATTGGCTCCCTCGTAATTGGGTCCTCTGTAGTATCCTCAAAAAATGACTCAAAGCGAATTGACTCTAACTTAGGTAATTCTTTAGCCTCAGAAGGCATCTTGGAATCCGGAGTGTTGGTCATGGTCTGATCCTTAACGAACACGTCTCTGTTTTTATAGAGCTTCTTCCTACTGTATCATAGAGTTATAACCAAACTCATCATGACCATAACCGACAAAGACACATTGTATCATCTTCAGGTCAAGTTTGGATCTCTTATCTGTCGGTACACGTATGAAGGCCTTGCAACTAAACACTCGCAGGTGATTGTATGATGGTTCTTTACTGTATTATACTTTGCCAAGCACATCATCCTGCAAAGAAGCACTAGGAAACAAATTAATAATATAGGCAACAAGGTTGAGAGGCTCACCCTAATAACTATCCGATAAGTTTGCTTCAGACAGCAAACACCGTACCCGCTCTATCAATGTCCTGTTCATACGCTCCGCTACGGCATTGAGCTGAGGTATATTTGGTGGAGTCTTCTAGTGTCGAATTCCTTGCTCTCTTTAATACACATAAAAGGAACGATGAATTTATCTCTATTTTTGGATCGAAGATATAGCATGTTCGTCTCCCTTTCAACAGAGGCATGAAACTCTTTGAAACTAGGCAACACCTGGTCCTTGGTCTTTAAAACATAGATCCAAATTTTTCTTAAACAATCATTAATAAAAATCATAAAATAAGCAGCACCATAAATAGATTTTACATTCATAGGACCATAGACATCCGAATGAATCAACTTGATCAGCACCGGCTTCCTTGAACTTGGGTAACTTTGGAAAGACAACCTATTTTGCTTTTCTGCCAAACAGTGCATGTATCTCTCCAACTTTGTATACTTGAGTCCCAGAATCACCTTCGTGTCCACCAAGTATCTCATCCCCTTCTCACTGATATAAGTGAGCCATCTATGCTATAACTCGGTAGATGCATCACATACTACGTTCACCTCATGTGTCTCCTGTGCGCTCCCATCTATATACTAAAGACCGAACTTCTTGCTTCTTCTGGCAATCACCATAGAACTCTTGGAAAGCTTCTACTGACTGTTTCTGAAGAGATTGAAGAATTCCTCTTCCTCCAATCTTCCAACCGATACCAAGTTGAAACATATATCATGGACATGACGAACATCTTTGAGAACAAGAACTGCAGTTGTCTTCATTCTTAAATGCATATCTCCAGTACCAACAGCCTTTGGTACATCTCCATTGCCCTTCATCAACACTCTACAATCTCATGTCATGTAAGTAGAAAATAGTGCCCTGTTGTGAGATATGTGCACTAAAATCCCTGAGTCCACAAGCAAGAATTTTCATCGCAAGCGAGGTTCATGACTACCTTATTACTGATAATGATCACATCACCTCCATGTCTCAATATAGCCACTTTAGTGTTCTCACTTTGCTTTCCCTTGTCGCCTGTAACGCCCCAGTCCCAAAATACATAGGACCAAGTACGCGAACATGCCAGCTGCACGTATACGAAGAATACTCCAATATATAGAATCCTTGTATACGTACATAAGCTGTATAAAAAATCATCACATACCAGAATAATATAATCTAATCTCATCACAACTCAACACAGAAGATAAATAAGTCTAGATAATAAATGAGTGTATCAAAAGATAGCCAGGTGAACATTTCTACTCCAAACAACCATGATAAATAGTCACAATGATCGGAGTCCAACCTCCGCAGAATATAAAGTAAAGTGATATAAAAATGTCCACTAAAATGTCTCAAGGAAAATCAATAAACTAGAAGTCAGCGGGAGATGCCTCGTCATCAATGTAGGATGAATCCAGTGTAGTCCCGTACTCCTGCAGAAAGTCGTCTAACCCTGGAAAGATAACCAGGTCCTCGGTGGGACGTAGCAAGATACAAAAAAATACCATGCCATATAAACTGTGATAATATAATAAAAAGAAAGGATGCATGCATTCGGGTTCCTGGCCAGTCTACTGTGAATATGCAGTTTGAGAAACAATCCTTCGACACATGAGCCCTGCCTGTAAATGGGATCAACATAGTTTCCATAAGGACACCAGGGGCCTATGTCCATAATGTCTGAAGATCGTTAGAGGGCATCATGTGCAAGGGGCTACGTCTATAACGCTCTGGAAAGCGCCAGAGGGCACCTGGGGCCTGCGTCTCCGGAGGAACGCACAGGTAATCAGGAAAGTGCAAAGAAGCCCATATGTCAGGTATTGTTCTTGTCACGACCCGCTCCCGAATAATCGGACACGAGTCGGACACGTCCAGCCTTCGTCGATAGACACGACAAAGTAAGCTGTACCAAACTAGGAAAATCTAACCAGATAAACATGAAAGTATACAATCATAGCATTCTATAAAAACGATTCCAGAATGATCACCATAATCCACATATCCATATATCAAAATTGTACTAGTCATCATGAATGAAATGTACAATATCTAGGAGTAAAGCTAAAATAATTTAAACCTGAAACCTCAAGCTAAGTCATGTCACCAACCTGCTCAGCTAATATCCCGGGCTCTGGCCCATAGGGTAGAACAATATCCTGCAAGCACCTGCAATATATCCTAGTCAGGAGCGGAGCTAAGTATATCCAAAGAAATGAACATGAACATCATGGTATGAACAAGAAACAGGAAATATATATAAGGAACGAGAAATGAGACAATACATGAAACTGAGTAAGAAATAATGAAAGTAAAACAGGGAACATGGTAAGAGTCCTGAACATGTAATACAACCTGAACATGAAGTACAACCTAAACATAAAATACAACCTGAATATGAAATACAACCATGAATCCTGAAATACAACCTGAACATGACATTACAATATTTGAAATACATCTAGATTGTGATCGGCTTGGGTAGATACAATGAACCTGAAATGGTACGGCTTTGGCTCCGCGTACACGATGCGGGACCCAAGCTATTCACATGAGTAGTAACAGGGTTTGATTACATATCTATAGTATTTCCCCTTTCAGACGCAAATGATACATGGAACATGAAACCAGACAATACCGTGATATATCGTATCATTAAGGAGATACAAGAATGGATATGAAAGACATGAGAAATGAACAAATCCGAGGAGTATACTTGCATGTCTCTGGGTGATCGAGAAAGGGTAGTAGAGCTGGGAATCCTCCTGTTATATGGTTATAATGTGATAAGTCAACAATTCAAAAATAACTGTTTCTAATCTAGAAAAGTCATTTTAACATAATTCTAATTTATTCATTAACCTATTTCTACATATGACCTATTAACCTCTATATTTATGCAACTAGAAACTATCCATACATAACTTAATTTCTATGCTACCAACTATCTATTAGACTTCAAGAAATATAATCAAATAGACTTTAAACCAAACTCACCAATCTATTGTGCTTTAGTTAAAGTTCAAATCATACTACTCAACATCTCCTAACCATGATTGTTCCTATTTGATATATCTACTAAAATATCCAGTTACATAGAATTGATGTAAATTGGCTAAACATGATATTCCTAGTCAATTATTTTGAATATGTAGGAAGGATTACATGCTCCATCTACTAGGGATCCTGTCTCAGTCTATCCAGTCCAACAGCAGGGTTTTAACAACAGTCCAAGTACAATATAACTAGATGTCATTCAGTCTAGGTATTCAGATATACCCATGTCCTGATACAAAACAGGACTACACATGTGGTATTTAGCCTTGAGTTAGGACTGAAAAAGCTCTGTGTCATCAGTCAGCTTTCAGTCCAAACCAGAATATGGGGACCAATAAATCCTAACTAGAACAATCTAACTCAGTTCATAGTGAGACTCATATGTCTTCTAAAATGATCAAGTTCAAATGGTACCAACTTATAGCCTCCTGCCCTTATGTTCCAGCTAAAGGAAATTCTGATTTTTCCAAGAACTTGATAAATACCAAGTATCCTCTAAGTACTCCTGGATATTTATTTTAGTCCTGATCAATATCCAAAAACAGTTCTTAACTACTAGGCATTTCAGTTAGGACTGAACCATTCATTCAAACCCACATGAACTGATATCCCCAAATTAGTTTATAGATGGGACTGGAATATCAGTTCAGTCCACAAAACTCACACTGCACTGGCTAGTTGTCCCTCTTGTCAATGGGACATATATTCAAATCCTTAACTCACTCTCCTGCAAATTAGTCTACTGCAACCTCAACCTCAGACCTAAAGAGTTGCAGTGCAACCCAATTCTTCAATCCTTTCATCATTTCAATTCAAACCCAGCACCTTGGAAATATCAGCCCCTAACATAGGACTAACACTGATTCACTTAGTCAAATAACTGAACCATGACAGCTCCCCTAGCCTATCTTACTGCTGAGTCACTTATATAGCCATAAGAGGAATTGCATTAACTACAACAAGACTTCTAGTACAAAGTTGGTTTCAAAATACAAAACAGGGAGTACACTTAGCTTACAAGAAACAAGTCATTTCTAAATTCCAAGTACCATGTTTAAATGATATCAACAATCCATAGCCCAGGTTCACTGTCCTTAGGATTTGAAAACAAATGTACTGCCTTGTATAAGAGCATAATTCAGCATTTAAAATCATTCCAGCTTAGCAGTAATGGCAAGATATTGTACAAGATATCAGGCCATGTATATTGTCAGGTACCACTCAATCCCAAAGTGGACTGAGACAGTTTATAATCAACTGTGCATCTTCAACACATTAACAATTACTTTGCCAACCTATAGGTACAATACCTGTCCAAAATGATATTCATATCAACAGTCCTAATCTAAATCATTACTAACAATACATTCAGTCTATAACTAACACAGGTGCCACTGTGAACATACGCCTACAGTATTAGCAGGATATTGTTCAAGATTCAGGACAAGGTACATTTAAATTATACTCAAACCCAGCAGCAGTAAAAGAACATCCCAAACATTGATTCACAGGAATCAGTTCTCCAGGTTTCTATGAATAAATCACAACTGGGCACTTACCACGGGCCAAATTCTTCCTAGTACAGTTTATCAATTCCTAAATCCCAATTCAAGTCCCAGGTCAATATCAGAGAATTCCATCTAAACAAACAGGTTCAAGTGGTCAGTCCTGTAACAGGACTGACATATCACAAGCTATTAGTCCATAAACACAATCCCCAGGTTAATATCATATACCAATTCCATGGGATTCCACATATCAGTGCTATGTAAACCACATGCCAATTCTATGGAATTCCACATATCAGTGCTATGTAAATTCCCATATCAATGCCATAGGAAAATCACTTATCAAGCCATATGAATCACTCCCATATGGATACCCTCATACCAGAGCATATATGGAATCACATATCAAATCATATGGATACCATCATATCAGAGCATATATGGAATCACACATCAAACCATATGGATACCCTCATATCAGAGCATATATGGAATCACACATCAAACCATATGGATACCCTCATATCATAGCATATGTGCTATCACCTGGTTCAAGAAGTAACAGCCCTCTCCCATATTAACCATCTTAGAGAATATAGCAATTAAAATTCATAAAAGGAGTTTAGATTGTACCTGCAACAACTCGATCGAAAGAACTGACCAAATCAGATCGACACTAAGAATTTCCTACTCCTGATCAAGATCAGATCGATAGTCCTGAAACCCTCAGATCTGTGGTTTCGAAATAAAGAACATATCACAATTTGATCACAGGGTTCTTCACCAAAATGAGAAATCTCAAGAGAAGGATTCAAACTTACCAAATCCTAGGGAAAGGAAATTGTTGAAACGAGAAGGAAGGAAAAATCTCGTCAATCACCAGTCTTCATATGCCAGCAAATTCTTCAAGAGACTAGCCAACATTGCCATGGCTGCCCTGTTGTTGAGCCAAGAGAAGAATGAGAGGAATTTGAGGCTGCTACAATTGTTAGGGCAAGGTGAAGATGAACCTGAACATATAGGCGATTGGTTAGGAGTAACGTGGGAATTAAGCTACTCAAGCAGAAATTTCTCATCTCCCTGGCAATCGATTAGGGTACATGGCCTGCCACAGCCGTTAGGAAAGAATTGGAAGGAGGCTATAATTCAGTAGTGAAGGAAAGTAACCCTTTCCATAGGATTAAATGCCATGGGCTGTGGGCTTCAGTGATGGGCCAAACCATAGGATAGGTTTTAGAATGAATTTTAAGCCCAAAGTAAAATTTAAATGATAATTAAGCTCTATACATATAACTTCACCTATATTAATATAATAAAATTCCTAAATCATTATTTAATATAAAATATAAAAAATTCAAAATTCTACAATATTTAGAATGGTGGAGTTACAAATCTCACCCCCTTGAAAAATTTTGCCCTCGAAATTCAGAAATAGTTCAAAATTGATTCACGAAACATCCCGAAATGTTTATTGAAAATTGAAATCAAATTGCTAAAATACAATCACGAAAACAATCTAGGATAGTGTTCTCGCATCTCGTCCTCACGCTCCTATGTGGACTCTCCCGGAGAGTGGTGTCTCCACATGACACGGACAAGAGGAATGGTCTGGTTCCGCAGTCACTTCTCCCTCCGGTCCAGGATCTCTACTGGCTGCTCCTCGTAGGTCAAGCTCGGACCTACCTCTAACTCTGAGTAATCTACCACATGGCTCGGGTCTGGAATGTAACGTCGAAGCTGAGGTACGTGGAAGATGTTGTGTACCCCCTCTAAGTTAGCTGGGAGCGCTAGTCGATACGCTACCTCGCCAATCCGTGCCGTCACATCGAAAGGTCCGATGTACCTCAGACTGAGCTTCCGGCCTCTGCCGAAACGAATGACACCTCTGGTCGATGAGATCTTCAGAAACACTCTATCGCCAACCGCGAAATCCAGTGGCCGTCTGCTGCTGTCCGTCCAGTGCTTCTGCCGATCCTGTGGAACTCTGCGACGTCCTGAGACTTGAGGCCAAGTACACAAAAAAAATAATACGATCTAACAATGATCAAGGATTAAATAGGCACGAATGTAATGAAGTTCAATTATATCTTAGAGGAGCAAAATCATGAAGACACAAGTATTAGGTACGATCAAAAATCGATAGTTTAACATAGGTAGACTAGAACAAGATAGAAAATCATGGTCAAATAGACATGACTTAAGATCTAAGTTTAGACAAGTCACAAACGAAGTACGGAATCACAATCTGGTAATATACAATTTTGAGGAATTCAATGATCTAACGATAAAATGCTAGAAGAAAAATTTAGCAAGGTTTGATTTAGGAGACGTACGCAATACTCAGAAGATACAGTATCAAATCAGGATGAACGTACAAGGATTTGTGATTCTCGAAAATCAATAATCATATAAAAATATATAATTTCCATGATACCCGGGAACATATAGGTATTTGAAATCACTTTGCTTAGATCCCTACCCCGCCAGTATATATCTGACTGTAGTGGACTTTCGACTCTGTGACTTAAATAACAATATGTCATCGAATATTCTGTGCACTATATCCATTTTCCAACAATCATTGTCGAAACCACCCAAGGTATCAAAGGTATGAAAAATAAGATAAAGTATCAATAATACTCGAAAACCTATGACTGTCTGAAATTACTTCAACTTAGAGTTCCTGCCTCGCCAGTGCGCTATTGGTTCCAGTGAACCCTCAGTCTCCATAATCCAGCTAATAGCTGCAGCGCGCAACTGTCATGCCATAGTAGGTCATCGAATAGCCTCTGGACTTTATCCTTAGGAATTTCAAAAGAATTTCAAGGAGTTCAAAATGAGTTTCAATAGTCCAAGTCACAGAAATGGTGAAGTTACCTGACTGTTAGAATACAAGAATTTATTAGGTACTATGAGACGACAAGGGATCCCATCGGTGAGTACAAAAGGACAACCAGGAAGATTTAAAATTCTAGATAGGATGAAGTTTCAAATTATGACGGAATATCAACTGATATCTGGAATGGTAACAAGATTCCATATATGGGACGTTATCCCGAAAGGATAACAGAGTCTCGAAGGATGAACTGAGGCAAGGTATTAGATAGGAGACAAGTTTCAAAATAAGAAATAAAATCCCGTACTGGAAACAACGTTCAACAACATCTCAATTAACAACGAAACCTCAGACAAAATTTTGAAGGAAAAACAACCTCCCATAGGATACAAGGTCTCAATTAGAGAACCAATATCAACATGGTCGTAATTAGGAAATAAATCTCGACAAGAAAATCTTGATAAGGAAACAAGGTTTAGAATAGTGACTAAAAAATAGGTTCTAATAGGAGACAAGGTATTGGACTGTAAACATGAAACAAGCGAATCTTAATAGCAACAAAATTTTAAATAGAGACAAGTCTCGAATAAAGTCAAGAATAGGAAATAGAATCTCAAACAAGCATCAATAGAAGCGAAAGTTCAAACAAGGTTTCAGAATGATATTTCAAGTAGGAATAATTTTGGAATAGTACAAGTTCGATTTGCGAATAGAATATCAATAAACGAGTAGGTACAAGTATCAATTAAACAAGCAAAAGCTTGGATAGGAGACAAGATCTAAACAAAAATAGTGGACCAACAACTCTCGACTAGAAAATCAAAGTCATGAATGAGGAAACAAGTCTCGAATAGGAAACGAAATCTTCAAAACCTTCCAAGGTATTTGCAACAATATCTGCAGAGGACGGAGCTTTAAACAAGTTTCGAATGAGGAACATAATTTTGAATGAAATCTCGAGAAACGATTAAATATCAATTAACACAAAGTTTGATAAAGAAACAAAATTTGCAAATAGGAGCCAACACTAGGAAACAAGGTCAGAATGATGAATATGCAAACGGTATCGATTAATGGATTTTAAACAATTATCAAATTGTAGATCTGAAACAAATTTACCGAAATAGGAAATAATATCTCGAAGTAAGTTTCGACATCAACCAAGGTTTCAAACAAGAAGTTTCAAGAAATAATCTAGGTGCTAAGAGGATTCTAAGGAGAGACTGGATTACAAATTAAGGTACATGGTTTCTCCAACAATGCAAGAAAACCTTCTGCCTCCAATCCGTCTTCAGTATTTTCTCCGGGACTGGGATCATTTCAATCTTCTTCACTGTCCTGACGTAGTCTGGTTCCTGCGGTAGTGCTCCACGTGATCGCTGAAACTGAAGAGGCGGGTTCTTCTTCTATAGTCCTGGTGCTTCTCGTGCTCGTCCTGGGCAGTATGATCAGCGACCTCCAGGCAATCCTTGACTTGGTAGGCAGACGATCTGGAGAATAAATATAGCCTCCGTCTTTTGTGGCACTCTTTGTGGTGATGTCCTGGGCGACGGCAAAAATTGCAAGTGATCGTCATCTGAATCTGAGTCTGGATCTTCCGCTGGGCTGAAGAGCAGAGTTTCTGATAGGAATATACGTCTGCTGGCGTGCTGGCTGTTGAGACCTGCTCCTGATGATGCGACTGGTGTTGTGATCGAAGAAGCGCTGACTGAGTGTTACGGTGCTTTGTGGGTCCAGGATAGTTGCCGTCTTCGTCATAAGTCTTATGTCTCTTCTGTGCTTCAGTTTTCCGTCTCATTCCATTGTCTGTGATATATTCTTGATCTCCTGGCTGGTGACTCTAATCTTCAGAGAAGTTGGGTCCTCGGGAACTTGGGTGGTCTTCAGTGGCAGCTCCAGATTCTCGATCTGTCCCTCAGTGCAAGATATACGCTCGGTGTCGGGGAAGTCCAATGTCTGAGAGTCTGAAAACCAGAAGTCCTTCATGGCTCGGAGAGTGTACCCACAAATCTGGCTTGGAAAAATGATGGCCTGCTCCCTCTGGGTGGCAAGGAACTCTTGGAACGTCTCCGTCAACTGCGTACTACCCATGGGGATAGTAGGGCGATAGTGGAAACTTGAAACCTTCAAGTGTAGATGGATCAATAGTTCCGGGGTCGCGTGCTTGAATTATCTGAAAAACAGAAAACTGTTAAAATAACCTAGACCTAAATATAATAAGTGTTTATAGAATATCAATATACCTGATATACCCTTATTTCCTGATTATTCCTATGATGTGATCAAGTTTCCCTAGTTTAATCAAGTCCTCAAATAGTACTCTAATACATAGGTACCATTAGGATGGACCTGCATGGGCCACCACTAAAAACATGTCACGATCCGCTCTCGAATAATCGGACACGAGTCGTACACGCCCAGCCTTCGTCGATAGACACGACGAAGTAAGCTGTACCAAACTAAGGAAATCTAACCAGATAAACATGAAAGTATACAATCACAGCATTCTATAAAAACGTTCCCAGAATGATCACCATAATCCACAAATCCATATATCAAACTTGTACTAGTCATCATGAATGAAATGTACAATATCTAGGAGTAAAGCTAAAATAATCTAAACCAGAAACCTCAAGCTAAGTCATGTCACCAACCTGCTCAGCTAATATCCCGGGCTCTGACCCATAGGGTAGAACAATATCCTACAAGCACCTACAACATATCCTAGTCAGGAGCGGAGCTAAGTATATCCAAGGAAATGAACATGAATATCATGGTATGAACAAGAAACAGGAAATATATATAAGGAACGAGAAATGAGACAATACATGAAACTGAGCAGAAAATACTGAAAGTAAAACAGGGAACATGGTAAGAGTCCTGAACATATAATACAACCTGAACATAAAGTACAACCTGAACATGAAATACAACCTGAACATGAAATACAACCATGAATCCTGAAATACAACCTGAACATGACATGTGCAATATTTGAAATACATCTAGATTGTGATCGGCTTGGGTAGATGCAATGAACCTGAAATGGTACGGCTTTGGCCCCGAGTGCACGGTACGGGACCCAAGCTATTCACATAAGTAGTAACAGGGGGGTTTGATCACATATCTATAGTATTTCTCCTTCCAGACGCAAATGATACATGGAATAAGAAACCAGACAATACCGTGATATATCGTGTCATCAAGGAGATACAAGAATGGATATGAAAGACATGAGAAATGAACAAATCCGAGGAGTATACTTGCTTGTCTCTGGGTGACGAGAAAGGGTGGTAGAGCTGGGAATCCTCCTGTTATATGGTTATAATGTGATAAGTCAACAATTCAAAAATAACTGTTTCTAATCTAGAAAAGTCATTTTAACATAATCCTAATTTATTTATTAAGTTATGGCCAAGTTTGTAAAACGTCGATACGGGGGTATCTCGACGGATATATACTGATTTCGTCGCGCACTCGCAACGAAATCGGGTTCCGTCAGTTCTCACAAGTTGGCAACATCCATATGCGCCTTTTGATGCATATAGTGTGCGACCACATCGCCCGGTTTGTCGGGACGTACGCCATATCGAGAAGTTTTCTAAAGTTTTTAATATTTTAATATAATTTTTCGTACAAGTTCAACGTTAAATAACTTTCTGTACAAATGATGAAATATACATCTACGAGATGCGTTTTGATCTCGGTTATATTCACTTCAATCGTGTTAAATTAGTTTCACGAAAACCCTAGTATTTTGTTCAAAAACAGGGTTGCAAGTAGGGGTCAGGACAGCCTTCTAAACTCTGTTTTTGAACAGAATTTTGCTCAACTTCGCGTCGGGCTCTAGGGCGATACACGGGTTTATATCGAATTCCCTTTAGAGGGTTTCAAGAGGGTTATACGGTCTTCCTATAGGACTTCGTAGAACTGGAAACAGTAGAGCATAAAGAAAATACAATGGGGAGGAAGGAGGGTAACTGTGTTGGTCGAAAATAGAGTGGCCTCTATTTTCTATGTCGGCCTGGGCTGGATGGCGGCGTTCGCGCGGTGGTGCGGCACTGTCAGCGGCCAGGGGCAGTTTGCTGGGACGTAGGGGTGCTCCAGGAGTCGAGTGTTGGGGTCAAGGTTGATGGATTTAGGTATACACGATTTTGTTTTTGAAGAACTCCCTGACTCTCCTCCATGCGTGTATATGCTCGGATGTGACCAAACTGATTTCATATTATCAATGGGAATACGAGACTGGATCGGATCTCGCTTAGGTTAGGAATAGCTATACCATCCAATTTCAGGAGATCAAGGGGATAGTATCAAATTCGAATAAAAAATAAAGAATGATCCTTCTTTATTGAATCCGCTGATTCAGAAGGGGGGAGGGGTCGGGTTATCTACAGCACGGTAGCCGTGGCTACAGTGCTAGCTTGCTTTCTTTATCTGTTTTTAACTCATTACATATATATATATATATATAAAATAATATATATATATATATATATATATATATATATATATATATATATATATATATATATATATATATATATATATATATATATATTATTTTATATATATATATATATATATATATATATATATATATATATATATATATATATATATATATATATATATATATATATATATTATTTTATATATATATATATATATATATATATATATATATTTATATATATATATATATATATATATATATATATATATATATATATATAAATATATATATATGTATATATATATATATATATATATTTATATATATATATAAATATATATATATGTATATATATATATATATATATATATATATATATATATATATATGTATGTATATATATATATATATATATATATATATATGTATGTATATATATATATATATATATATATATATATATATATGTATATATATATATATATATATATATATATATATATATATATATATATATAAATATATATATATATATATATATATATATATATATATGAAACTTAGAGCAATTTGGCTGGCATTAAAAATAAAAATATTATAAATCACTATCTAAAAATTCTAAATAATGTTGTAGACTATATTTAATAGTATAACACATACACACCAATAATATATATATATATATATATATATATATATATATATATATATATATATATATATATATATATATATATATACATACCTTAACTACAACTAAATAAATAAAAAAATGTATAAAAATAATAAATTGTAAAAAAATTATGCATAAAATATGGGGGTTTACATCCTACCCAACTTAAAGAAAATTTTATCCTCGAAATTAAACTAAGGTAGGGGGTCAAATGCAATGCAAAATTAGAAGGGGTCTAATCATGCAAGACGTACCCTGGTCTTCGAAGAAATGCGGGTAGTGATTTCGGATGTCGTCATCGCACTTCCAAGTAGACTCTACTGGCGAGTGATGGCTCCACGCGACGCGAACCAATGGTATAGATTGATTCCGCAACACCTTCCCTCGACGATCAAGGATACCTACCGGTTGCTCTTCGTACGACAAGCTCGGCGCAACTGTGATTTCGGAGTGATCGAGCACGTGGCTGTTGTCTGCCACGTATCGCCTCAGCTGCAACACATGGAATACGTCATGTACTCCCTCTAATGCGGTGGCAATGCCAATCTATAGGCCACCTCTCCAACCCGTTCCAAGACATCGAAAGGGACAATGTATCTTGGAGTCAACTTGACACGTCCTCCGAATCGAATCGTGCCTCTAGTGGGGGATATCTTCAAGAATACATGGTCGTCTTCCTTGAACTCCAAGGGTCGACGACAATTATCTGCCCACTGCTTTTGTCGATCCTGCGCTGCTCGTAGGTGGTCTTGTATCTTCTTTACCTTCTCTAAAGTGCTCAAAACCAACTCGGGACCCAATATCTGTCGCTCTCCGATGTCGCTCCAGCAGACAAGAGATCGACACTTGCTACCATACAATGCTTCAAACGGAGCCATCTGAATGCTCGCTTGATAGCTATTGTTGTAAGAAAACTCCACAAGGTGAAGGTGGTCTTCCCATGATCCTCCAAAGTTAAGCATACATGCTCTCAGCATATCCTCTAGCGTCTGAATTGTACGCTCTGACTGGCCGTCTGTCTGCGGATGGTACGACGTGCTGAACTTCAAGCGCGTACCCAAACCTTCTTGCATACTCCTCCAAAAATGCGAGGTGAACCTCGAGTCACGGTCCGACACGATGCTAACTGGTACATCGTGTGGCTTCACTATTTGCTTTATATACATCTCTAGCAAAACTTCTGTGGACTGCCCCACTCTAAACGGTAAGAAGTGGGCCAACTTGGTAAGTCTATCAACAATCACCCATACCGCGTCACGTCCACTAGGACTCTGGGGAAATCCTGTGACGAAGTTCATCATAATATGCTCCCACTTCCACTCGGATATGGATAGCGACTGCAATAATCCGGCCGTCCTCTGGTGCTCGGCCTTCACTAGTTGGCATACCAAACACTTGGCCACAAAATGAGCTATCTCCCGCTTCATTCCTTACCACCAATAATACTGTCGTAAGTCCCAGTACATCTTAGTTCCTCCAAGATGAATAGAGTAAGTCGAACTGTGTGCTTTTGCCATCAATTTCTGCCGTAACTCTTTATTAGGAACATAAATAGGATCACCGTATCGCAATGTCCCATCGGGATGAATCCTCAATCCCGTCTGCTCTTCTTCTTCAGTCCTCTCTCGAAGCCGTCAAAATCTAGCATCCGTAGGTAATGCCGCCTTGATCCTCTCCACTAGTGCTGATTGCACTTATAGGTTTGCTAACATACCATTTGCTCCAGGCAATACGACCTCAATACCAAGCTGCTGCAAGTCTCTGATCAACTCCTTCTGCGTAGTCAAGAAGTATGCCATGGGCTTACGGCTTAATGTGTCTTCCACGATATTAGCCATGCCCGGATGATAATGTAGCTCGATCTCGTAATCGTTTATCAACTCCAACCAACGTCGCAGTCGCATATTCAACTCTTTTTGTGTGAACACGTACATGAGGCTCTTATGATCAGTGTAGATATCAACCTTCTCACCGTACAAGTAGTGTCTCCATAACTTCAAAGAAAAGATAACCGCTGCGAGCTCTAGATCATGGGTTGGATAGTTCTTCTCGTGCACTCTCAACTATCTCGATGCATATGCTACTACACGACCGTGCTGCATCAATACGCATCCTAATCCCTTCCCGATGCATCACTGTAGATCACAAATCCTCCTGGGTCCAATGGTAGTGTCAAGATCGGTGCCGTAGTCAAGTGCTTCTTCAACTCGTCAAAAGCTGCTTGATACTCCTCTGTCCATACAAACTCCTGATCCTTGCAAGTGAGTCGAGTCATAGGCCCTGCTATTTAAGAGAAATCTTCTACGAACCATCGGTAATAACCTGCAAGTCCAAAAAACTTCTCACCTCAGAAGCTGATGTGGGAGCAGGCCATGCCTTGACTGCTATGATCTTCTCCGGATCTACCGATATGCCGTCCCCAGTAACAATATGTCCAAGAAATGATACTTTCTTGAAAAAGAACTCACACTTGCTAAGCTTCGCGTAAAGTCGCTCATTTCTCAATGTTCCTAAAATAATCCGTAGATGCTGCTCATGCTCCTCTTGGCTCTTAGAGTAAATCAAAATATCATCTATAAAGACGACTACAAATTTGTCCAAGTATTGGTGAAAGATCTTGTTCATTAAATTCATGAAAACCGCATGGGCGTTGGTCAAACCAAAAAGCATGACCAAGAACTCGTAGTGTCCATACCTCGATCGGAAGGCCGTCTTCGCAATTTCTTCTTTTCGAACCTTCAGTTGGTGATAGCCCGATCGTAAGTCAATCTTGGAGAATACTTTTGCTCCACTTAGTTGATCGAATAGATCATCTATACACGGCAAGGGATACTTGTTCTTTATCGTCACTGCATTCAATGCTCGGTAGTTGATGCACATGCACACTATCCTATCTTTCTTAGGCACAAAAAGAACGGAAGCTCTCCATGGTGACGCACTGGCACGAATAAAGCCTTTCTCCAACAAGTCATTAATCTGCGTCTTCATTTCTACCAACTCCTTCGGTGCTAGTCGATATACTCGAGATGAAATAGGCTCGGCTCCCAGAATAAGCTCAATAGAAAACTCAATGTCTCGATCAGGTGGAAGTCCTGGCAAATCCTCGGTGAATACATCCTCAAACTCAATGATGACAGGGTACTGAGAGGTGTCCTGCATCATCATGTGAGTCACCAATGTGGGTGCATCACAACTCCCTCTATCTTCCTTGGTGAACTCGAACTCTGTCGCATTCGATGGTCTAAAGATAATACTGCCCCTATGGCAGTCTATAAGAGCAAAATGCTGGCTCAACCAATCCATTTCGAGAACCACGTCGAATGTCGGCATATGAAATACAAGAAGTTGTGCCTTCATCTCTCTACCACCTATCACTACAGGTCAAAGTCAACAAATCCTACTAACAGGTACAACTCCTCCTCCAGTGAGGATTCTAATACTCTTAGAAAAGGGTGTGATAGAAATGCTGTGTCTGGTGGCAAAACTAGTGGCTATGAATGAATGAGTGGCTCCAGTGTCAAATAATGTACTTGCGGGAAATGAAGCGACTAAAACCATACCTGCTATGACCTCTGCCTCTGTCTCTATATCCTCCACAGCAAGCGAGAATGCCTGCCCATAATTTTGTCCTGGAACCTGAGCTCTGGCCTTGTTGTACTGTACGTCTTGAGGAGGCAATGGTGGGCGAGGTGCTACTGCTACAGGCCGTGGTGCTGGAAGTGCTGGAGCTGTAGGCCTCGGGTTCTGCCGTGCATGTACTATCTCTTGTTGCTCTGGACAGTCCTTGAGCATGTGCTAGTTGGATCCACATCTCAAGCACAATCCAAGCCGAGTCCTGTAGTCGTTCTGGAGATGTCCTTGCTTTCTGCAGTAATGGCAAGTGGGCTTCTGGTAGGGTATAGTCCTCTGCTGGTACTGTCCTGTAGTCCTTCTGATAGGTCCTCCCTGAGTAGCTCGGACTGATGTCACTACTGTTGTATGACGCCTCGATGTCTGCTGCTGCTCCTTACGAAGAATCTCCTGAGCATGAGCTTCTTCCAAGACAGCTGAATGGGAGACTCGGGACTGTATAGTCGTATAAGACTTGAGCTCTGGTGCAAGCCCCTGATGGAATCTCCTCGCCTTCTCTAACTCTGTCGGAATTAATCCTGCCCCAAATCTACTCAGGCGATTGAACTCTGAGTCATACTCATCAATTGTCATATTCCCTTGCTTCAGGTAAAGAAGATGGTCATATAGACCGTCTCGAACATGAATAGGAAAGAATCTCTCATAAAATGTATTATAGAACTGCTTCCAGGTGATCCCAGTGCCTTAATCGTCTCTTTTCTGCTTTTCACCAGTAGTGAGCATTATCTTCTAACAGTAGGTCCACTGCTGTCATCCAATCTCGAGCTGGTAACTGGGATGCCTTCAGTATCTTCTCTGTACTAATAAACCATTGTGACACCTCTAGTGGCTTCTCCATTCCTCTGAAGGCCTTGGGTTTCATGTCTGTAAAATTCTTGATAGAGCCTTCATAAGGATGTAGAGCCGGTGCTGGTGCTGGTACTGGAGGTGGAGGTCTAGCCAAGGCTGCCATCATAGTCTGTCTCATCAGTTCAGTATGCTGCCACTGAGCCTACATCATGGCGTACATAAACTGGGAAGTAGGGCTCCCATCCATCGGTGGTAGAGGCATCTAGGGCCCCGACTGTGGTGGAAACTGCTGAGGGAATGGTGGTGGTGGAGACAGTGGTGTATTCCCTCCTAGTGTCATGGTAGGGTCCTTCCCAGCCTGGCTGACTGGGGGCGCTACGATCTCTGGGTGCACCATCATCGGTGTCATAGTAGGCTGCGACTGCCCTGGCTGGTACAATGTTACCGGAGTCATTGGAGGATTCTGTCCCTCCAGGGTAGCCTCTTCACCAGATGTGAGGGCCAAGGCAGAAGTGCGTTCGCTTCTTAAATTCATACTGTTGGCACGAGGAAGAATAGGACGATATTATGAGAGGTTAGATATGAGGTAATTCAAGTAATCAGAAGAATTTGAAAAGATTGAAAGTCAAAAAAAGTAGTAGTTCTGGATGAGATACTATTCCTATTCCTATATGCAAGCTTGTTGGGCACAGTCATGTAACCCAACAATATTTTCTGACCTGTATGGACCACCACAAAAATATGTAACGTCCCAGTCCCAAAATACATAGGACCGAGTACGCAAACATGCCAGCTGCACATATACGAAGAATATTCTAATATATGAAATCCTTGTATACGTACATAAGCTGTATAATAATCATCACAGGCCAGAATAATATAATCTAATCTCATCATAGCTCAATACAGAAGATAAATAAGTCTAGATAATAAATGACTGTATCAAAAAATAGTCGGGTGAACATTCCCACTCCAAACAGCTATAATAAATAGTTACAATGATCGGAGTCCAACCTCCGCAGAATAGAAAGTAAAGTGATATAAAAACGTCCACTAAAATGTCTCAAGGAAAATCAATAAGCTAGAAGTCAGCGGGAGATGCCTCGTCATCATTGTAGGATAGATCCAGTGCAGTCCCGTACTCCTGCGGGAAGTCGTCTAACCCTGGAGAGATAACCAAGTCCTCAGAGGGACGTAGCAAGATACAAGAAAACACCATGTCATATAAATTGTGATAATATAATAGAAAAGAAAGGATGCATGCATTCGGGTTCCTGACCAGTCTACTGTGAATATATAGTTTGAGAAACAATCCTTCGACGCATGAGCCCTGCCTGTAAATGGGATCGGCATGGTTCCCGTAAAGGACACCAGGGGCCTACGTCTATAACGCGAAGATCGTCAGAGGGCATCATGTGCAAGGGCCTACGTCCATAATGCTCTGGAAAGCGCCAGAGGGCACCTGGGGCCTGCGTCTCCGGAGGAGCGCACAGGTAATCAGTGAAGTGCAAAGAAGCTCATACGTCAGGTATTGTTTTCCCCACCTAATGCCTAGTATCATCATCTTCATGACTGATATGAACCTCTAGTAACCACCAAGTCTTCTAACATGCAATCATATTAGTAGTTACTCCTATCCGTCGCACGCTCCATACGTATCGGTGGCCAGTCGACTACGTGGGTACGTTGTAATGCCCCGCTCCGCACGAGGCATTTGGTTGGCTTGTTGGATGGGATCAGAATATTGGACCGTGACTTGTGTTGGAGATCAAGAGAGTTGAGACTGTTGCAGTCTCTCTTAGCTGGCTAGACGGATTAAGTGTTGGAACGTGGCTCGCTGATGGAGCTACGCTTAGGGGAAATGTGTGCAACCAGAATAAGAAGACCCTTTTATACAGGCAGGTGGAACTGTCCTCCTTCCTCCTTATTCCTGCATGCTTAATAAATAGAATAACATGATGCTATGAATATGTCCCTAATGTCTCTTACCTTGAATGTTGAATAATTGTGATGCGAAGCTTTAGTTGCTAAATCGATAGAGATGCATATACTGGAAATCATTGAATGAATAACACATGAACTTTCAATTGCTGAACGAATGACACTCGAACTACTAATATAACATAATGCCTGAGAATGAATTGATAATGTCCCTTATGCTTAATGTTGATGAAATGAATGAATCACTTGAATAATGAGATGCTGTATGAAGATACATGAGAAAAGAATTAAATATGCTATTGTTCCTATGAAATGAATGAAATACTACAGGTCCCTTCGAGATGAATGAATAATGATGTTCCTCCTTAGAAGGAACGTAATGAAAAATGTTGCAATAAAACAAATAATAAGAATTGATGAGGCTTGGGATCGTCGAGATCACTAAGTGAAATGATGGTAATATTGGGAATGAATAAGTCATTGAACATGACTTGAATGACATGAATGATAATGCACTGTTGTCCTTATTTTAATATTTACCATGTATTTTATGTTCACGATCGAGTCGGACACGCATTCGCATGGTCATAGGACAACTTATGCATAAGAGATGGGGATATGTTTTCTCGGACGGCACCCCGAGACGTTAGGGCGACCGATCCGGCCTAGAAGAAAACATTGGCATGCCAGTAGGGGCACAGGTTTTATGAGGCATCCTTTGGGGCTAGCTACCTTCTCTGGAGTCATCGCATTACCGATGAAGACCTATATGACAACGTCCGTATGGTTAAACACCAGTGACCATGTAGTCAGGATGCACGCTAATGAATGTTTTGTGCAGGCAGAGTAAGTGTAATAGTTAACCTGTATTTGATACAGGTACGAAGGAGTTGGCTATTGGTAAGAAATTACTTAAATATGATATACTCAATATAGGTGTTGGTTTAACTTGCGTGCGTAACATGCCAAGTAAATGATGCTATGTGTAGTCTTTCAATACACGAACCTGCTTAACATGTTAAATCCAGTATGCTAGAAAGATGCCTTGCTATAAGCATTGCTCAAATGTAATATACATGTTAAGAGATGCTTGAAGTTAGAATTGTCATAACATGTTTAAGATGTTAATGTTAACGATGCCTCAATGATGCCTTTGCATGATAACACCAAGAATGCTGTAATAATATGTCTACATAAATATTGCTAAGAATATGTTTACATGCTTCACTGTGATTATTGTCCATGAACTGTAAACTGATGCTAGGCCTTAAATAGAAAGATCATTCTAATAAATGCTTGCTTAAATGGTTACATAAATGTTGGTTTGGGCGAGTGGGTTGGATTCTGCTCGCCAGTACATAGATGATGTGCTGACCCACGTTTTGTGGGCAGGTGCTCGTACTTGGGATATTCTACATATGAAGATTGGCTTGATTGGTCCCGCGGCATCAAAGATTTGTTGGGCATACAGAAGCTCTCCTTGTTCAAGATGATGTCTTTTGTTTATAAAGGGCATAATGTATGGAACATTGTAATCAGTTGTACCAGTGAGTTGTAAGCCAAGTTTGTATATCGAGTTGTAATCCAATGTATCTAAGTATCAAATGTAAGCTGTATAGCATTGTTCAGTTGTCTTTCAGTGTAAAGTGAGATGTGTTGTAAGCATTGTACTTTAATACAAGTCTTGTACTCTTCTTCAATTATCAATAAAGAGAATAAAGTTCTATACATCTCTGTGTGACTCCAAGTTATCCTTTTATCTCCGCTGCTATAAAGAAGTGATGTATTTCTATTCAATAAGAAGGATTGTCCTCATTAACTTCAATTTGTCTGCTTCGGCCGCTGCGGTGTGTTCTTATTTGAAGATTATCAATTATGTACCATATTTGCCTTGTATAAGTACAATATCAGACTTGTACGGCATCACGCTCAAGCGAGGACGATCGATTCCAAGGGATAAAATATAAGAATAAATGACTCTACGAATCAGAGCGTGACATACGTGTCCTACATGTGACTCACAACACATGGTAAACAAGTATCAAGGCCGTATGAGATATATCAATACCTCATCAACATTGGGTGGTCACTAGACTAAGTCAACACAAGGGAATAAATAAAAGCAAGAAAACGACTGATAGAGTCGCTTGCACCCAAGTGTGACTTGGACGCATAGTTTTATAATAACAACAAATAAAAATACTAAAAATAACAACTGAAAATAAGAATATATAAATCACAGAGTAAGGTGGCAAGGTAACTTGCCTGGTGGTACGAAGGTGGCAAGTCCAAAAATTACAATGTCAGCAACATAAATGTCACAATCTCCAAACAACTCCGCATGCTGAAACAAACATCAAGAACGTACTTGGAATAAGTAATATACCTAGGAAACGCCTATCCAAAAGTCCAATTCTGGAAAAGGGGCAAAATCGTAATTTTAGGTCAAAACGATGTCCGTCGTTGGACCCGTTTTGCATCAAAATGCGTGCTAGAACTTACGGTCTCCAAATTTGTCAAACTATATGTCTATGGGTCCGGTTTGAGGAGACGAACTCAACGGTATATCCAATCTTGGATTCCGATAAGCCGTGCACAAAATCGTCCATTGGGTTGCGTTGCGGGCCTGCCAAATTTAGCGCTCCGATCATCCTTATCAGAATCGAAACATACAGGACCAGAAAATCGATACAGTCCTGCTGGCATAAGTTTTGCGTCGACCCGACGAACGTGCACGAAGTTATGGCCTAGTTTACAAAACATCGATACGGGGGTATCTCGACGGATACACACTGATTTCATCGCACACGCGCAACAAAATCGGGTTCCGTCAGTTCCCACACGTCGGCAACATCCATACGCACCTTTCGATGAGTATAGTGTACGACCACATCGCCTGATTTGTCGGGGCGCATGTCGTATCGGGAAGTTTTCCAAAGTTTTTAATATTTGAACACAATTTTTCGCACAAGTTCAATGTTACATAACTTTCTGTACAATTAATGAAATATATATCTACAAGATGCGTTTTGATCTCGGTTATGTTGACTTCAACCGTGTTAAATGTGTTTCCCGAAAACCCTAGTGTTTTGTTCGAAAATCGGGTTGCAAGTAGGGGTCAGGATAGCCTTCTAAACTCCATTTTTGAACAGAATTTTGCTCAACTTTGCGTCGAGCTCCAGGGCGATACACGGGTTTATATCGAATTTCCTTTAGAGGGTTTCGAGAGGGTTATACGGTCTTCCTATAGGACTTCGTAGAACTGGAAACGGTAGAGCGTGAAGAAAATACAATGGGGAGGAAGGAGGGTACCTGCGGTGGTCAAAAACATAGTGACCTCTGTTTTCTATTTCGGCCTGGGCTGGCTGGAGGCGTTCGCGCGGTGGGGCGGCACTGTCAGCGGCCAGGGGCAGTTCGTCGGGACGTGGGGATGCTCCAGGAGTCGAGTGTTGGGGTTGTGGTTTATGGATTTAGGTATACACGATTTTGTTTTCGAAGAACTCCCTGACTCTCCTCTGCGCATATATATTCTCGGATGTGACCAAACTGATTTCGTATTATCAATAGGAATACGAGACTGGATCGGATCTCGCATAGGTTAGGAATTGCTATACCATCCAATTTCAGGAGATCAAAGGGATAGGATAAAGTCCGAATCGAAAATAAAGAAGGATTCTTCTTTATTGAATCCGCTAATTCAGAAGGTGGGGTCAGGTTATATACAGCACTGTAGCTGCGGCTACAGTGCTAACTTGTTTTTTTTCTTTTCTTTTTTTAACTATATATATATATATGTCACGACCCGCACCCGGATATACTGGTACGAATACGTGGGCCACGCCCAGCCTACGCCGCGGTATCGACGGTAGAACGCTGTCAAGTATACTATACTAACTACAACATCTAAGAATCCATAACTAGAAATGTACTCATGTCACATCACGAAAACTAAGGAAGGTAAGACAAGAATTAATAACAATATCACTAGAACAACTAGAATCTACAATAATCATAAGACATGAAAGATAAAGAAGGAACAACAAGACTAACTAAGAATAACTACCACACAACTCCCATAGAAGAATAGTGAGATCCACCTCAGCTAGCAACATCATGAAGTCCAATAATGAGGGCACAACTACTCCTAAAATTTGTCAACATATCTGGTCAGGATGGAACGAGTACATATATCTCATAACAGATCTCAAGATAGAATAAAAGCTATAAGGCTGTAAATAGAGCATATACAATAAATTATGGAGGGTACATATATGTATCATGGCATGGTAAGCTGTAGAGCTAGAGCTAGAACAAAAAAGTAGAACTGAATCATGGTATGTACACAAATCAAGGTAAGCCATATATCCAATGTGTGTGAGTAGTAGTTTCAACTTGTGATCGGCTTGGGTACCTGTCGAGAACCGGCCTAGCAAGTCATAAGTGCGGTATATGACTCACACTGTTCAAGAATGCAAGGGGATATGATCACAGGCATACGCTACTACTCCCCCTACCCCAACTGGTAGAATGGATCCAAACAGGACACGTCACTGCACGGGATTCTAATGAGAAGGTCGCGAACCTTCTCTAGAATCAGTGGCCATATATTGAGCAAGAGCTACAAGGGAGCTTGCACAATACATCCCAACCTAAGAAGGAGAAACATCTCTCGTCGGGATCCAAGAATACCAATCCGTGAGAACCATGTGTCAGGAATAAGCATATCAACACTAAGTACATGAATCATAACAGTTATCATAAATTGGGAATAAGTTATCAGAGAATGTACTCGCCTGGGGTCCTGCTGTCAATATGAATCAGGGTTCAGAGTAAAGCCACAGACCTAAAGATGAAATAATACAAGAGCTGATCAGGGTCAAAAGATATACTAACATCTAGGTCAAACTAAGACAAACTGGGTCAAGGTTGACGTACAGTTGACTTTGGTCAACTGGTCACCCCTGGTCAACCCTAAGTCTAATCTAGGTTAAATAGGTCAATGGTTGACCTACAGTTGACTTGGTCAAAAGTCAACGTTGGTCAAGTCTGATCAAACCTAGGTCAACTGTTGACTCTATTTTGACGTCTAGTCAAAGTAGTCAACCATGGTCAAGCTAGTCTCTACAAACATCTACAAGGTCAACTTATGAATTTCAGTGATTTAGAAATTACTGAAATCGACGGGTCTCTAAAACAACCAAAAGGAGAAAATATTATATAATAGGATAACACAAAAAGGGAAGAAATCTACAGATGTTGTCGGATGATAAAACTAACATCACCAACGTGTCCAGAATGGTCAAATCAGCTAGGATAGCCTGTCCAAAAGTCTAATTTGGACACAGGGGCAAAACGGTAATTTCGGCCCAAAATGATGTCCGCCGTTGGACACACTTTGCACCGAAAAATGTGTCAAAATAAAAGTGTATAAAACCTAACAAATTATATGTCCATGAATCCAGAATGATGATACAAACCCAACGGTATATCCAGAATTGGATTCCGTTGACCCGATCTCAAATTGGTCCGTTGATCGGGACATTAAAATCCGATTTGCACGGAAAAGCGTGTCGGAGCCAATGTCCTCAAAACTCAGCAAATTATATGTCAACGAGTCCAGGATGACGATACGAACTCAACGGTATATCCGGAATTGGATTCCGATGAGCCGATCTCAAAATGACCCGTTGACCCAAAAGTGGGACCCGCTTTGCACCGAAATACGTGCCAGGGCCCACGTTCTCCCAAATCAAGCAAACTTTATATGAAAACATGCCAGAACGATGCCACGAGTCTACTGGTGGTGTCAGAAATTGAATCCGGAGTCCCGGGTTCAAAAATAGAATTTTACAAGTGCAATACTAAGAATTCGAACGGCCAAATTTGGCGTCGAATTCGACCGACCTAACAAGCTCAAACTGAATAAAATCTAAAGGGGACAGGAAGAGGGTTATACCAGCTGTGCACCAAAACTGGTGGCGTGCAAAATAGAGCTGCGACGGAGGAGATACGAGTCGACGAAGTCGGCTCCACAAAACTGTCCAAAATAACACAATTTAAAGTGTCAACTTGGTGGCCGGTTTTGATGTATCAACGACGAAATTAACGGGTGAAATTTGACAAAATTGAAGGTGGATATACCGAGATTGAGACGGAGCGAAGAAACGCTGATCCAACGATCGTATTGTCCAGAAAATCGGCGCGAATTGCTGTCCAAATGCACCGCGCGCGTCGACGGAATCCCGGGAAAATGCGCTAATCGCCTCGACGCACTCCCGGAGGACTGGCCGCCTTGGGGTGGATGCAGGGGGCTCCCAGCCGGGGGCCATGCAGGGGGGTGCCACGGCCGGCCTGGCCGGCGGCGGTGGCCGGGGCGGCGCGCGCCGGCCGTGCGCGCGCGCATGCTGCTGCCTTTGCCAGTGCTGCAGTGAACTGCTGCTGCTGCTGTGCCGCGTGGGGGAGCGGCGCGGCGAGCGGCACAGGCGTGGCGACGGAGGCACGACGAGGGTGGTGTGTTTGTGGAGTGGTGGTGGTGTGGTTATAGTGGTAGTGATGATGATGTTTAAGAAAAGAAGAAGAAGTGAAGAAAAAAATGAAGATGGAGAGGGAAAAAGGATGTGAAGAAGAAGGAGGGTTTGCTCTCGTACAGGAGGGAAGGGGGTTGTACGTGTGTACGGAGAGAGAGAGAGAGAGAGAGAGAGGAGGTGTTATATAATATATATATATATATATATAATATCATAATAAGAGAGAGAATGAGAGATATTTAGAGAGAAAGAAAGAGAAAGTAGAGAGAGAAAGAGAGAGGGGGTGGGCTGGTCGGCTGCTAGGGGGGTTTGTGAATGAAGGTTGTTTTAGGAAGAGAGAGAAAGTTAGATATTATAATATGTTATATTATATGTGTATATATATACAAGAGAGAGATTAGATATTTCTATGTAAAGAAATTTTTGAGTAGAGGAAAAAATGAAAAATCAGTGGGGTTATGGCAGCCATGATGGAGGGTACCTAGAGCTGGGGTCGGGTTCAGTGGAGCCGGGTTGGGCCAAATCGACAGGAGGCAATTTCGAATTAAAATGGGTGTTTATAATCATGGGCAAATAATAGCATGTGGGGCTCAAATAAATGGGACACAAGTGTCAGGCGGGTAGTAGACTTCGTGTGGGCCATGTCCCTATTTGGGGTCGACTAGTTGGGTCGATGTCGGGTCCCGAAATTAAATTGGAAATTAAATCAGGTTTTAACGGTAGATAATTATTGGCCTAAATTGAACCGAAAGTTGTGCGAAGGAATGGAGCACAAAATGGAGTGTCTGAGTGGGACACAATGGTCATGGGTGAAGAGCGTCTCGAGTAGATCAGGCATGACAATTGGTTTCGAGAAAATGACAGGTCTGGTGCTCCTAAATTAAAAGTCACGGTAACGCGCATATGATGATCAAGGAAAAGAGTGGAATTCAATTAATAATTAAATGGTCTAATATTGACCCGAACTTGCGCAAAGCAAAAAGGATACAAGGGAACAAGTTCGAGTGGGACACGATATATCAAAATGAAGATAATCTCGTCTACTTCAAACTCCAAGAAGAAAGTTTCCAGAGACTGGCATCCCTAACGCTCCAGAAGTCAAAGGCACGGTAAAGAGCATTAAATCAAATAATAAACATAATAATATCTATTCAAAATAATTGATTTATAAAATTGAAAAAAATAAGCCCAAATTCAGGGGCTTACAATCCTACCCACCTTATAAAAATTTCTTCCTCGAAATTAAAGGTTGGTAGTGGGGTTAAAACATGATAGAAGATTTTGGCAATATTTTAGGCACGATTCAAGAATGACGAGTTTGCATGATCAAGAAAATCGATTTACAATTGTTCAGGCACGATGAGGGATTTGGCACGATAGAATCATGATATGAACAAAATTATATGTGCATGATTTCAAAATAAGCCAAGTCATTGGGGCACAATTTTAGAGACGATTAGAGGAATCGACGATATAAATGAAGTTCAAGTACGGGGTGACCCGTAGGACTTAGGTTGATGGAAATCAACCTGAAAGTCGCACATGCTTGATCAAGATAAAAAGCTAACCATGACCAAAACAGGTTTTGGCATAGTTGAGATAAAATTTCAGACACAAACAAAAATCGAAGTCAATGTCTTATAGGCCCGATCAAAGATTAAAGAGGATGATTGATAAAATCATGAAATACGATCCAAGTTCGAACGCGATTAAAATCGAAATAGTCTAAGTTCACTTGGCACGATTTGAGGGTTAAGATTATCAAGATCATGAAAATCAAAGTTGGATAGTCATGATCTAAACAGGGCTAAGAGAAGCAAATGGAGAGAAAAAAATTGAGAATAGCACGATTGAGAGATAGATTGAAAAATTAGATTATAGGTTACATAAGCACGATCAAGATCCAAGTTCAGCTATGAAAGACGGTAAAATCATGAATTCAAAATCAAGGTCCTAAAAGCACAATTTAGAAAGGAACCCAAGTCACAAGGAATTCGAAGTCATCTAGAGTCTAGTCAGCAACCAAGACTCTTTGGCACGATAAACAAGACGACCAAAATGATTGGTCATGGACAGAAGGGAATTAAAACCTTAACAGTATCAAATTTTAAGAAACAGTTGAGATATAAACATTTCGAAATTTTCTCAGTTTTCAAGTGTAGATGTCAGATGTATGATTAGGTGATTTGTGTATCAAGACATAGCTAAACAAGGCAAGGAAATGACGGCAAGATAAAAAAATTGTCATATGATGGGAGAGAAAATAATGATAAACAAGAAATAATGGTAGGAATTATCTTGCTCAATTGGTAAAAGAAGGGAATCAACTTAAGATACCTGATAACCATACACGTCTATCCAAAATCATGTTGCCAGAATTTACGCCACGCCAGTAAACATAGCTACAATAAACAATAGAGTCCATAACCAAGGTATACACCCTATAATCATGTCATCTAGATTCCTTACCACGCCAACCGGTATGGCTGCAAGAGAATCTAAATTCCATAACTAGGATAGCATATCCAAAATCAGGCTCCATGTCCCTGTCAGGCTAGCTAATATGACTGCGATAAATTCCAAACTCCATAAGTAAAGTAGACACTTACCGTTCTCATTGTCCTCGCCCAAATATGATTATCAGGATATCTTAACTCAATTCTTAAAAGAATTATCCAAAATAAAATCAAAGGTCAACAACGAATATTAAGATTTAAAATTCAACAACGATCAAGGATAATTAAATGAAAACTAGCTAAAACAGATTCCGAGGTAGAGTTTAGAAAAATTCTCAGGAGATGTCCAAAGGTACCATCTAGGTCAAGATAAAGGAAATCATTGGAATATAATCTAACACAATCTCAACCTGATATGAGACTGGTAAATCATATTCTCGTCTCGACCTAGAAGATAATAAGTCCAACTTATAACTTCCCTCCGGGGTCCACAACTCATTCAAAGAAGGAATAAAGTTGATAACTGAGAGATATCTCAGGAATCAGACGGATAGAAACGAATGGGAATAGATTCGAAGAGTTTCGAAATAAGATTCCCAGGGGTCCTCCCTAGAATCTACCAAGAGTTCCTAATATGTGACTGAGTACCAAAATCCTAAAATATTCCATGACTCAACCTCAATCCTAGGGCAGGCTCGCAGTAGTACAGATAAACTCAAGTACTACCACGACTTCGTATTAACTGCAAAGACTGACCTGCATGGGCCACCACTAAAAACGTGTCACGACCCGCACCCGGATATACGGATACGAATACGTGGGCCACGCCCAGCCTACGCCGCGGTATCGGCGGTAGAACGCTGTCAAGTATACTATACTAACTATACATCTAAGAATCCATAACTATAAATGTACTCATGTCACATCACGAAAACTAAGGAAGGTAAGACAAGAATTAATAACAATATCACTAGAACAACTAGAATCTACAATAATCATAAGACATGAAAGTAAAGAAGAAACAACAAGACTAACTAAGAATAACTACCAGACAACTCCCATAGAGAATAGTGAGATCCACCTCAGCTAGCAACATCATGAAGTCCAATAATGAGGCACAACTACTCCTAAAATTTGTCAACATATCCGGTCAAGATGGAACGAGTACATATCTCATAACAGATCTCAAGATAGAATAAAAGCTATAAGGCTATAAATAGAGCATATACAATGAATCATGGAGTGTACATATATCATGGCATGGTAAGCTGTAGAGCTAGAGCTAGAACAAGAAAGTAGAACTGAATCATGGTATGTACACAAATCAAGGTAAGCCATATCCAATGTGTGTGAGTAGCAGTTTCAACTTGTGATCGGCTTGGGTACCTGTCGAGAACCGGCCTGGCAAGTCATAAGTGCGGTATATGACTCACACTGTTCAAGAATGCAAGGGGATATGATCACAGGCATACGCTACTACTCCCCCTACCCCAACTGGTAGAATGGATCCAAACAGGACACGTCACTGCACTATTCTAATGAAAGGTCGCGAACCTTCTCTAGAATCAGTGACCATATATTGAGCAAGAGCTACAAGGGAGCTTGCCAATATATCCCAACCTAAGAAGGAGAAACATCTCTCGTCGGGATCCAAGAATACCAATCCGTGAGAACCATGTGTCAGAATAAGCATATCAACACTAAGTACATGAATCATAACAGTTATCATAAATTGGAAATAAGTTATCAGAGAATGTACTCGCCTGGGGTCCTGCTGTCAATATGATCAGGGTTCAGAGTAAAGCCACAGACCTAAAGATGAAATAATACAAGAGCTGATCAGGGTCAAAATATACTAACATCTAGGTCAAACTAAGACAAATTGGGTCAAGGTTGACGTACAGTTGACTTTGGTCAACTGGTCACCCCTGGTCAACCCTAAGTCTAATCTAGGTTAAATAGGTCAATGGTTGACCTACAGTTGACTTGGTCAAAAGTCAACGTTGGTCAAGTCTGATCAAACCTAGGTCAACTGTTGACTCTATTTCGACGTCTAGTCAAAGTAGTCAACCATGGTCAAGCTAGTCTCTATAAATATCTACAAGGTCAACTTATGAATTTCAGTGATTTAGAAATCACTGAAATCGACGGGTCTCTAAAACAACCAAAGGAGAAAATTTATAATAATAGGGTGACACAAAAAGGGAAGAAATCTACAGATGTTGTCGGATGATAAAACTAACATCACCAATGTGTCCAGAATGGTCAAATCAGCTAGGATAGCCTGTCCAAAAATCTAATTTGGACACAGGGGCAAAACGGTAATTTTAGGCCAAAATGATGTCCGCCGTTGGATACACTTTGCACCGAAAAACGTGCCAAAATAAAAGTGCACAAAACCTAACAAATTATATGTCTACGAATTTAGAATGATGATACGAACCCAACGGTATATCCAGAATTGGATTCCGTTGACCCGATCTCAAATTGGTCCGTTGATCGGGACATTGAAATCCGATTTGCACGGAAAAGCGTGTCGGAGCCAATGTCCTCAAAACTCAGTAAATTATATGTCAACGAGTCCAGAATGACGATACGAACTCAACGGTATATCCGGAATTGGATTCCGATGAGCCGATCTCAAAATGACCCGTTGACCCAGAAAGTGGGACCCGCTTTGCACCGAAATGCGTGCCAGGGCCCATTTTCGAAATCAAGCAAACTTTATTTGAAAACATGCCAGAACGACGCCACGAGTCTACTAGTGGTGTCAGAAATTGAATCCGGAGTCCCGGGTTCTAAAATAGAATTTACAAGTGCAACACTAATTCGAACGGCCAACTTTGGTGTCGAATTCGACCGACCTAACAAGCTCAAACTGAAATGAAATCTAAAGGGGACAGGAAGAGGTTATACCAGCTGTGCACCAGAACTGGTGGCGCACAAACGGAGCTGCGACGGAGGAGATACGAGTCGACGAAGTCGGCACCACAAAACTGTCCAAAAATAACACAATTTAAAGTGTCAACTTGGTGGCCGGTTTTGATGTATCAAACGACAAAATTAACGGGTGAAATTTGACAGGAGTGAAGGTGGATATACCGAGATTGAGACAGAGCAAAGAAATCGCTGATCCAACGGTCGAATGTCCAAAAAATTGGCACGAAGTTGCTGTCCAAAATGCACCGCGCGCGTCGACGGAATCCCGGGAAAAATGCGCGAATCGCCTCGACGGCACGTCCCGGAGGACGGTGGCCGCCTTGGGGTGGTACGCAGGGTACTTCCAGCCTGGGGCCACGCAGGGAGGTGCCACGGCCGGCCTGGCCGGCGGCGTGGCCGGGTGGCGCGCGCGGCCGGCCGTGCGCACGCGCATGCTGCTGCCACTGCCAGTGCTGCAGTGAACTGCTGCTGCTGTGGCCGCCGGGGCGCGGGGGCGGCGAGCGGCACAGGCGCGGCGGCGGAGGTACGGCGGGGGTAGTGGTGGGTTTTGTGGAGGTGGTGGTGGTGTGTTATAGTGGTGGTGATGATGTTTAAGAAGAAGAAGAAGAAGTGAAGAAAAAAATGAAGAATGGAGAGGGGAAGAAGGAGTGTGAAGAAGAAGAATAGGGGGGTTTGCTCTCGTACAGGAGGGAAGGGGGGTTGTACGTGTGTACAGGAGAGAGAGAGAGAAGAGAGAGAGAGAGGTGGTTATATAATATTATATATATATATATATTAATATATATATATCTATATATTATATATATCTATTATATGTATATAGAGAGAGAATGAGAGATATTTAGAGAGAAGGAAAAGAAAGTAGAGAGAAAGAGAGGGGGTGGGCTGGTCGGCTGCTAGGGGGTTTGTGAATATAAGAGTTGTTTAGGAAGAGAGAGAAAGTTAGATATTTTAATATGTTATATATATATATATTGTGTGTATATATATATATACAAGAGAGAGAATTAGATATTTCTATGTAAAGAAATATTTTTAGTAGAGGGAAAAATGAAAATATCAGTGGGGTTATGGGCAGCCATGATGGAGGGTAACCTAGAGCTGGGGTCGGGTTCAGTGGAGCCGGGTCGGGCAAAATCGGACAGGAGGCAATATTCGAATTAAAATGGGTGTTTATAATCATGGACAAATAAGTAGCATGTGGGGCTCAAATAAATGGGACACAAGTGTTAGGCGGGTAGTAGGCTTCGTGTGGACCATATCCCTATTTGGGGTCGACTAGGTTGGGTCGATGTCGGGTCCCGAAATTAAATTGAAAATTAAATCAGGTTTTACGGTAGATAATTAATTGGCCTAAATTGAACCGAAAGTTGTGCGAAGGAAATGGAGCACAAAATGGAGTGTCTGAGTGGGACACAATGGTCATGGGTGAAGAGCGTCTCGAGTAGATCAGGCATGACAAGTTGGTTTCGAGAAATGACAGGTCTGGTGCTCCTAAATTAAAAGTCACGGTAACGCGCATATGATGATCAAGGAAAAGTGAGAATTCAATTAATAATTAAATGGTCTAATATTGACCCGAACTTGCACGAAGCAAAAGGATACAAGGGAACAAGTTCGAGTGGGACACGATATATCAAAATGAAGATAATCTCGTCTACTTCAAACTCCAAGAAGAAGTTTCTAGAGACTGGCATCCCTGACGCTCCAGAAGTCAAAGGCACGGTAAAGAGCATTAAATCAAATAATAAACAAATAATAATATCTATTCAAAATAATTGATTTATAAAATTGAAAAAAATAAGCCCAAAATTCAGGGGCTTACAATATATATATATATATATATATATATATATATATATATATATATTATATATATTATATTTATATATATATATATAATATATATACCTTAACTACAACTAAATAAATAAAAAAAATGTATAAAAATAATTAAATTGTAAAAAAATTCTACATAAAATATGGGAGTTTACATCGCACTTCTTCTCTCCCTTCCAAGCGAAACAATTTCGCTTGATGTGGCCCTTCTTGCCACATTGGTAGTACTCTGAGTCCCCGTACCGGCCCTTGGACTTTCTCCTGGTCTTGTCTAGATCTGCGCTGGCCCAGATCCCTGCTTTTACTCCTTCCATGACTCTCTGAAACAAGCATCACCGAGTGGAACGTGGATGAAGTACCCCGAAATGTCTCTGCATCTCTTCATTTAGTATCCCTCTTGGCGAACTCCATGACCGACTACACCTTCTGGAGTAGAAACGATCATAGGCACTCGTACAATTTTTTTACGAGTGTGACAATATACACAACAACCATAGTCCATGTACCTCGTCGTCGAACTTGACTCCCATCGAAGATAGCTGGTCAACTATGCCCTAGAATTCACACAAGTGATTCGTAATAGACGTACCATATTTGTTCCACAGACCCATTATTTGTCGGATCGGTAACAACTTGTTCACCCAGATCTTCTCGCATGCAAAGATTTCAGCTTATTCCATAGTATGCTCGTATGCTCTATACTGGCAACTTAATTGTACACGCTTTTGTCAACGAACTGCTTGATGAACCCACGCACCTGTATGTGCTCGAAGTTCCAGTCCTTTTTGGATTTATCAACTAGCCTCTCGGAAGCAAATACTGTCAGATGCAGCTTTTTGACAAATTTCAAGTCTTTCATCTTGCTCCTCCAGTAGTGATAGTTTGTACCGTTTAGGCTTACCATGCACACCGGCTTCGCGTCCATCTCTTCTCCTTGGTTTGACTATCGACACCCTCTGAAAATAAAGTTATAATACCACGTGTTGGAAACGGAATGCAGAAACCGTTCCCATAAACGAAAGAAACTGCGAGAGAATCGAAGAAAAGCACACAAAACCAAGTGCCAAAAAAAACCACACAAAGCCAAATGCAGACACAAGAAATTTTTGACATGGAAAACCTTGCGGGAAAAACCACGGGACGATTGAAGTCCAACCTTGAAATTTTTTCACTATTGGAATAGAAGATTCGCCCTCTACAAGCTCCTGACCGATCCACACGAATCACCACAACTCCTTGAAGAAGAAAAACGATTTACAATCACACGAAGAACGAAGATGAGGAGAAAGAATTTTCCGAAACGATCACCTCTTCGATGTAGTTGTCAATCCCCTCTTTATTTCTCCAATAATTGTAAACACTCTTATCTCTTTTTTAATATTTTTGATATGTATTTTAGGGTGATGAAACATCTAATATATATAGTCTCAAACCTACAACTAATATGAACCATTGAGGTATTCCTATATATGTAGGAATACTCAATCTAAACCATTGATGTATTCTTATTATATATAGAAATATCTAATCCAACTATATTAATATATTCCTACTATATATAGAAATACTCAATCCAACTCCATTGGGATATTCCTATTATATAGGAATACCCAATCCGAGTCCGGGATGTTTTCCACATATGTTGGGAATCCCACCCACTCAAACAAAGGGCTAGACATTCGACTAGCTTTGGAACACTGCAGGAGGAATAGAAATGCTAATATTATCACTGAAGGTGATTACAAAGTACTTGTTGATGCGATCCTTCATAAGGAAATGGATATTATGTGGCGTGCTCGACATGCCATTGAAGAAGGCAGAGTTGCAATCAACCTTGGAATGGTATTTCGTTCACCTATACCCCAAGGAGTGCTAACATGGTAGCACACTGATTAGCTTCACAAGCTTTATATCTAACCAATCTGATTCTATTTGGTTGTATGAAGAACCTCTATCATGCACATTGGACCATTAGTGCATAACTTGCATGATATCTCCAACTGTTGTTCATCACTTTCCTAAATGAAATTCTTTATTATAAAAAAAAGTTCGGTTTATTCGATTTTGACTTTTCGGTTCGGTTGAAACCGAATAAATCGAACGCTCACCCCTCATTTTGCATTGGGGCTTCATACTGTTGGTGTTTTTGCCTTTGGACTAGAAAAGATAGTCCCACATCGGCTACACCAAATGGTGAGTATCTCAATATAATGCATTGCTGTGTTGAGGTGTGCACATGAGTGTAGTGGGGCACAAGTTTGTGCCATGTGGAAGTATTTTCCTAGAAGAAAAAAGGATTAAATCCAACAAGGATGCAAGTTAATTTTTGTTGTGCGGACTCGGACTCGGACGCGGACTCCAAGATGTCTCGTGCATGCACGGAGGGTTCGGGGGGTAGGCGTGGACTGGCACACTTCTATGCTGATTGTGGATGATCTAAAATATCAAACTCTATTTTTGAGTATTGGTATTTTAGTCCCACATCGGATAGGAGAAAGGTGAAGTCTCAACTCCACTCTATAAATAGAGCCCCTTGGCCTCCTTTGAAAGATGCACCAAGAAGAGAGTTGAGGGAGTCTGTTAAGTCCAGGAAGCCCGTTCAAGTCTCAAATATTGACTTACGAGCGTTCCAGAAGTTCTCCTGAACTTGCTGGTTCCTGGGAGCTTATCCGTACTGCGGGTATAGCTTTGAGCGCCGGTGTTCAACACCCCAGCGAGATCCGCTCTTCTTCTTCCTTCCTCTTTCTGTTGCCTTCGAGAATCTGAGACTCAACTGTTGTTGATCATCTCTTGTTGCCTTCGAGAAACCGCTATTGCAAACGCGATTCGATTTTTTTATTAATCGTTTAGGCTACGCAATCAGCATTATTTGCATCTCTTTTTTAGGGATTGCAACTGCATTATTTGCATCTCTTTTTTAGGGATTGCAACTGCATTCTTTGCATCTCTTCTTAGGGATTGCAACTGAGTTTTTCCATCGATTGTTTGCAAATAGACTAACAATCTCAAAGCTATACGATTCGATGGAAAACACTCGTGCTTCGCTTGTCGATACCGGCTTTAACAAGTTGGAGAAATTCGACGGCGAACACTTCCAGATCTGGAAGCGAAAGGTGACTCTGAACCTTCAACTCGTGGATGTTGATCACGTGTTGGATGAGGAAGAACCAATCGTTCTAGCAACAGATCTGCTGTTCTGGCCGCTGCTACGAGCAAGCAGACGAAGTGGAAAAAGGACAACAGCATACAGGCTGCTGATCCTGAATTCCATGGAAGACTCTCTGGCCGAGTCCTACACAAAGAGGACTTCTGCCAAAGAGATCTGGAAGTCCGTGGGGAAGCTGTATGACGACGACGAGGCCCGGTCGAAGATGTTCATGGTTGAAAAATACCACAAATGGGTCTTTGAAGACGAGAAGACCATGCTGCCCCAAGTGAAAGAGTTCCTGAAGCTGCGCCAGAAACTGGAGGACGATAGCATGCCCCTCATCGACAAGTTCATCGTTGGAGGGATCGTGGCAAAACTTCCTCCAGGATGGAGCAACATCTATGCAAGGATGCATAGGAAGAAGATGGAGATTAGCCTGGATAATCTCCTCAGCGAGATTCATGTTGAGGACGAGATGCGCTCTCAACAGAAGTTGGACACCCTGTCCAAGCAACTAGCAACGGCGAATCTGGTTCAAGCCACCAGAGAGAACAAAGGGAAGCAGGCGGCTTCTCACCACAAGAAGAAGGACTTCTCGAATCTGAAAGTGAAGGGTCCAGGATTCAAGCAACAGAAGTCCAAGTCCCATGTGACTTGCTTCAACTGTGGCAAGAAGGGTCACTATAAAAGTGAATGCAAGTCCAAGCCCAAAGAGCAAGGTGAGCCTAACAAGGTTTCTTTGGTTACTAATCAGGTTGCCATGATAGCACAGGTTGCAACTGTGGGGGCAGACTTGGACTGGTGGATAGACACTGGCGCGACATGTCATGTCTGTTCAGACAAGGACTGGTTCGTCTCCTATGAGCCTACTTCCGAGAAAGTCATGATGGCGAACCAGGCACAAGCTGAAGTACTGGGGATCGGGACGGTGGAGCTGAAGCTTACATCGGGGAACATTCTGACGCTTCAAGGTGTGAAGCATGTTCCTGCAATCGCAAAGAACCTGATCTCTGGGAGCCTGCTCTGCAATGCAGGCTTGAGGATGGACATCGATGCTGGCCAAATGGTGATGTCCAAGAAGGGTACTTTCTTCGGGAAAGCTTTTCAGACTGAAGGAATGTACAAAATTCAGCTTGTTGTAACCCAGCATAATAATGTCAATGCTATCACTAGTTTGAATTACTCTCTTGAGTTGTGGCATAATAGACTAGGACATGTTCATTGTAAGCGAATAAACAAAATGTCTAGTCTAGGACTTATCTCCAAGTGTGGGGGTAAAGTAGAGAATGTGAGATATGTGCTCAGACGAAGATCACTAGGAAACCCTTCTACAGGGTCCATCGAAGCACAGATCTTCTGGAGTTGGTTCACTCAGATATCTGTGACTTCAAACAATTCTCTACAAAGGCCGGGATGAAGTATTTCATTACTTTCATCGATGACTTCTCCAAGTATGCCTTCGTCTATTTACTCAAATCTAAAGACGAAGCATTCGAGAAGTTCAAGGAGTTCAGGGCCGAGGCTGAACGGCAAACTGGACAACAACTCAAGAGGCTGAGGAGTGATCGAGGTGGGGAATATAGGTCTCATGAATTCTCATCATTCTGCAAAGAACATGGAATCATCAACGAGACGATGGCTCCGTATTCTCCACAATCCAACGGAGTAGCAGAAAGGAAGAACAGAACGTTGACAGAGATGATGAATTCTATGCTGTTGACTGCGGGTCTCCCAAAGTGCTATTGGGGAGAAGCTGCATTAACGGCCACTTTCATTCTGAACAGAGTGCCGTATGCAACTTCCGACATAACTCCTCATGAACTCTGGTTCAAAGTCAGACCCAACCTGAATGTCATTCGAGTGTGGGGGTGCCTGGCTTATGTGAAGCTCCCGGATCTAAAGATTCAGAAGCTGGGGACAAGGACTACTAAGGCGATCTTCCTGGGGTATGCCGAGAAGAGTGATGCTCGGAGATTCCTTGATATCGAGTCAAATCATATCATCGAATCTCGCGATGCTGAATATTTTGAAGAAAAGTTTGCAAGGCACAAGAACATTGTTCTCGCGGATATTCCGGAGAATAATGAGGGTGCGGAGCAGACAGAGATCTTTATCGAACCAGTAGTCCAAGATGGAGTTGTTGTCGAGGAGACACCAGCTGAACCAGAACTCGCTGAGCCGTCAACTAAGCGAGCGAGGAGGCCGAAAGACTTCGGAGATGACTTCGTCACCTATCATGTGGAAGCAGATCCGCTTACCTATGATGAGGCGATGAAGACCAGAGATGCTATATTCTGGAAGGAGGCGATTGACAACGAGATTGACTCAATCACCTCCAATAACACATGGGTATTGGTCGACCTACCAGAAGGAGCAAGACCCATCGGATGCAAATGGATCTTCAAGAAGAAGATGAAAGCAGATGGAACCATTGACAAGTTCAAGGCCAGGCTAGTGGCCAAGGGGTTTGCTCAGAAGCAGGGGATCGACTACTTTGACACTTATGCTCCAGTAGCTCGGATGACAACTATCAGATTGTTAATTGCTTTAGCAGCAATACACAAGCTGGTGATACATCAGATGGATGTGAAAACGGCATTCCTTAATGGCGAGCTGACCGAAGAGATCTACATGCAACAACCAGAAGGTTTTGTCGTCAGAGGTCTGGAAGACAAAGTCTGCAAGTTGATGAAGTCTCTGTATGGTTTGAAGCAAGCTCCCAAAATGTGGCATGAGAAGTTTGACAAGGTGATAAGGTCAAATGGCTACAGGGTCAGTGAAACAGACAAGTGTGTCTATACGAAGTTTGCTGACGGAAGAGGAGTAATCGTTTGTCTATACGTGGACGACATGCTAATCCTAGGTACGGATTTAAGCTGCGTCACAGAGACAAAGAAATTCCTCTCGACCAAGTTCAGTATGAAGGACTTGGGGGATGCCGACGTAATCTTGGGGCTCAAGATCATCCGGACAGGCACTGGAATAGCGCTGTCACAGTCTCATTACATTGAGAAGATGCTCTCTCGCTACGGGTATCAAGATCTTTCTATTATTGATACACCGTACAGGAGTGATCTGAAACTGGAGCCAAATTCGAAGGAGAGCGTCAGGCAGTTGGAGTACGCTAGTGTCATCGGAAGTTTGATGTACGCTACTACTGCCACAAGGCCTGACATAGCCTTTGCAGTGGGAATGTTGAGTCGATTTACGAGCAATCCAGGCGTAAAGCATTGGAAAGCTGTGAAGCGTGTTATGAGATATCTCAAGAAGACTCAGACATATGCACTATACTACAGCGGAGATCCGTCAGTAGTGGAAGGCTTCAGTGATGCTAGCTGGTGTTCAGAGGTGGAGAGCGAATATTCCACAGGTGGATATGTGTTCGCCATAGGTGGAGCTGCTATATCGTGGAAGTCGAAGAAGCAGACTATGTTATCTCGCTCCTCCATGGAATCTGAATTCTTTGCATTGGACGCTGCAGCAGATGAAGCAGAGTGGCTTCGGGAGCTCATGTATGACCTTCCAATGGTTGGGGCTCAGATACCGGTGATTCCGATATACTGTGACAACCAGGCGGCAGCAGCAGTGGCATCAAATGAACTCTTCAACGGGAAGAAGAGGACTGTGCGGTTGAAGCACAGAGCAGTGAACGATCTCATAAAAAGGGGCGTCATTGCAGTGATCGATGTTCGGAGTCAGGAAAACCTGGCGGATCCGTTCACGAAGGGTCTCAAGCGTCAGCTGGTCGAGGACACAGCAAGGAAGATGGGCTTGAAGGCATTCTAATATTGTGTCATTATAATCCTATCAATAAATTTTATGTTATTGGTTCAAAGAGAAATCTACCAGATATCTAATTTTTTGATTCAAGGGAGGACTATTGACTGGAAAAATATTAGTTAACAGTGGGCACTTGTTCTGCGGAACATGTAAGGGTTTCGGACCCAGAACCACTGTTGTCTACTATGAATTTTCTACGGAAAATTGATCCTGTGAGAAGGATGGCATAATGCCTTAATGAGTTCTCAGACTGAGTGAAGGTCTGTTATGCTTTACAGGAAGCATGGTGGCGCAACAACCATAAAGGAGTGTTACAACTCCATGCTACAGTGGGATGACTCCACCATGAGGTTCCCAGGTAGGGGTAATGCCTCGGCTTTGTTAGCCAAGTTACAGGCGGCGTAGCACCGCATATAGGCAGGTAGCCTAATGTTGCATAATCGTAATAAAGAGATGTAGGCAGCACTACAAAAAGGCCGGTGTCCTCATGTTACAGTGGCATGACACCACGATGAGGTACCCAGGTAGGGGTAAAGCCTTGGCTTTGCAAGCCATGTCATAGTGGCGTAACACCACAAGGGAGCGCAAGGCTTCATGCTGGGTAGTTTGGCACTACAAAGAGGCTTGAGACCTCATGCTACAGTAGTATGACACTACGATGAGGTTCCCAGGTAGGGGTAATGCCTTGGCTTTGTCAGCCATGTCATAGCGGCGTAGCACCGCAAAGAAGCGCAATGCTTCATGCCAATGACTCTTTATATAGAACTCACCTATAGTGTATGGACAGAGATATCAGGCCGTCTCTTGAGGGTAAACTTGTAGACGTCCAAAAATTATACACTGAAACCAGGCTGGCACAAGGCCTTCAATGTGCAGCCAGAAGCACAGTTGATGTCACTATGTGAGTAGGAAGAATTGCAGTTATGGTGCAGAATTCAAGGCTTAGTCCATTCTTGTATCATGCTGTTATTTAACCTATGCGGGAAGATTCAAGTCGTAGCGACATCTCTCCTAATGCATGATGGACAATCACTGTGGGGAACGCTCAACCCATATATTGAGATATGTGGGGGATTGTTGGTGTTTTTGCCTTTGGACTAGAAAAGATAGTCCCACATCGGCTACACCAAATGGTGAGTATCTCAATATAATGCATTGCTTGTGTTGAGGTGTGCACATGAGGTGTAGTGGGGCACAAGTTTGTGCCATGTGGAAGTATTTTCCTAGAAGGAAAAAGGATTAAATCCAACAAGGATGCAAGTTAATTTTTGTTGTGCGGACTCGGACTCGGACGCGGACTCCAAGATGTCTCGTGCATGCACGGGAGGGTTCGGGGGGTAGGCGTGGACTGGCACACTTCTATGCTGATTGTGGGATGATCTAAAATATCAAACTCTATTTTTGAGTATTGGTATTTTAGTCCCACATCGGATAGGAGAAGAGGTGAAGTCTCAACTCCACTCTATAAATAGAGCCCCTTGGCCTCCTTTGAAAGATGCACCAAGAAGAGAGTTGAGGGAGTCTGTTAAGTCCAGGAAGCCCGTTCAAGTCTCAAATATTGACTTACGAGCGTTCCAGAAGTTCTCCTGAACTTGCTGGTTCCTGGGAGCTTATCCGTACTGCGGGTATAGCTTTGAGCGCCGGTGTTCAACACCCCAGCGAGATCCGCTCTTCTTCTTCCTTCCTCTTTCTGTTGCCTTCGAGAATCTGAGACTCAACTGTTGTTGATCATCTCTTGTTGCCTTCGAGAAACCGCTATTGCAAACGCGATTCGATTTTTATTTAATCGTTTAGGCTACGCAATCAGCATTATTTGCATCTCTTTTTTAGGGATTGCAACTGCATTATTTGCATCTCTTTTTTAGGGATTGCAACTGCATTCTTTGCATCTCTTCTTAGGGATTGCAACTGAGTTTTTCCATCGATTGTTTGCAAATAGACTAACACATACTTCTTTGCATCTGGAATTTCAGGTGCACTAAAGCCTACTTTAAATAATTTCTCCTAAATTAGTTACACTCTTGGTCGAAAATAGGATCCACGATTGAGACATTGAGTGGTGAGAGAGGCCAAGAATATAAGTATGTATTCTCATAATAGCTCCACTATATACCTCAAAGATTCAACCGTTATTCCGAGGACGCCCCATATTAGATATTTGATATTACTGGTGTTTGTGTACTGAGTTTCATGCCTTTACCATGAAACTTGTTTTAGCATTTTCACATTCTTCTCCTAATTTATGGTAAACAAGCTTTTTCGAAGTGAGTTAATTCTTAAGAAGTAACTTTACATGAAGTTGGACAAACTCTTAGCAGTTATCGACTCTAGTTTACTGCAACTCGAGATTAGCTTCCAATCAGCTGTTTGTACCCATAGCAAATGACACTTTGGCGGAGTTTGGATAAAGATTTTGTATTTCTAGCAATCCACTTTTCATTCTTTTTCCCATGGGATGTAGTTCAACATTTTCATACCCATGTTTGGATAGGTTGGGAATATGTTTGTTTAGTTTTCCATAAATACTCTTTCATTAAACTCATGATGCTGCTATTACCTAAATTCAGTCACCCTTCACAAAATATTGTAATTAATGCACCCAACCAACATTCCCCCAGAAAAAATAAAAAATATTCCTAAAGGGGACATTGGGTTTTATTTTATCACAAGGTGGAAAACTAAAGCCTCCCATATCTCCTCTCAATTTCCAGTTCCAAACTTACCATGGATAAAAATCAAAAAATCCATTCTCAAGCCTCTAAAACTTGAGCCAAACAATACCTTAGGAGTATATATACAAAAGCTCTGATTCTTTATGTGAGAACAACTGTTGTGAGTATCTACAATGCTTTGCAACTGAAGATTTGGATAAAAGTCATGAAATTGAGGTCTTGGGAGGAAAATAGAGATAGCAATGGCAATATGTAATGAGCAACTTGGAAAAAAAAAAGAAAAAAAAACTACTGGCCGGTTCATTCTTTTCCATCAAGATGGACAAACCTTAATCCGATGTCTCGATTGTTTGCAACTCTTTCCAAGCAACTAGGATTCTCCAAGATGTGATACAATGCCTTTCTTGCCTTTCCATCTTCCTTTCCAATCACTCCTCCAGAGAATGTGTGCTTTCTCCTCTCAACTCAAACTCTCCATCGGCCCATTGCCAGCAAGGAAATCTCATATTCCCATATCCTGGTCCAAGTAAAAGAAACCAAACATAGGCTACAAGCCTACAACTATAAATTGCCATCTTCATCTTCCTACATAGCCATCAACAACATAACCCGCTTGTTCTACTGTTAGATACATTCAAATCACGCTATGGCCTCTTCTTCGATCAACTTCAAGCGGTCGGATAGTATCGCCGAGAGCATGCCCGAGGCCCTGAGGCAGAGCCGGTACCAGATGAAGCGATGTTTCGCCAAGTAATGATGTTCTTCCTATGTAGTTATATTCGAGTCGAAGTGTGCTTGTTATGGTTTCTTAAGTTGAGAAATAAAAACAGGTATGTAGGAAAAGGTAAGAGGCTGATGAAGAACCAGCAACTAATGGAAGAGCTGGAGAAGTCCATGGACGACAGAGTGGAGAAGGAGAGGCTCATGGAGGGATTTCTTGGTTACATAATTTGTTCCACACAGGTGAATCATTCTCTTCCTCTATTGTACCTTCTTCTGTTGTCACATTGTTCTTAGAAAAAATACCTGCAATTCTAAAGTTATTTCCGCGATTTTTGTTTTTGAGGGGTAGAATAATTAGTCTTAATTCTTCTCTTCTTCTTCTTCATGTTCTTCCAATTGACATGAAAACATAAGCTTCAATATCTAGATTTTGATTCATGAATATGTGAGGACATCACGAGTTATTAAGAACTTGAAGTGGTATGGAAACCCCACAATCATATACTGCTATGTTGAACTAACATATTTAAAAAACCAAATAATTTCTGTGCTAGTCTAAACCACAGAAACTTACTACTGCTGCTCTTGAAAATCTGCAGGAGGCGATTGTCATTCCCCCATTCGTCGCCTTTGCTGTCAGGCCCCATCCTGGAATATGGGAGTATGTCAAGGTGAACGCAGAAGATCTTGCAGTCGACGCGATCACAGCTTCGGAGTACTTAAAGTTCAAAGAATCACTATATGATGAGAACTGGTGAAAAATCTACACAAAACAGGAAATAGGACCAACCTCAGCCTTCAAAACCTTGACTGATCATCTCTGTTCATGAAAATGTCAGGGCAAAGGATGAGAATGCACTGGAAGTGGACTTCGGAGCTCTTGATTTATCGACACCGCATCTCACGTTGCCCTCATCAATAGGCAATGGCATGCAGTTCATAACCAGATTCTTGTCTTCGAGACAGAGTGTAAACTCTGACGGCGCAAACCCCCTATTGGACTACTTGCTTGCGCTCAACCACCGCGGAGAAGTAAGGAATCACAGAGGATGAACTGTTCCGTTTTGTGCTTCTATTGTATCTATATGCATATATTCACACATCAATATATATATATGAACTCAATTGTATTTCCTATTTTGCAGAAGCTGATGATTCAAGACAACCTGAACACAGTGAACAAGCTTCAGACAGCACTGCTTCTGGCTGAGGTGTTTGTTTCTGGACTTCCGAAGAAAACGCAGTACCAGAAGTTTGAGCAGAGGTGATCCTACTGTACTAATTTTCCGAACTTGATCGTGACAATGTAGGTAGCTTAAGCGAGTAGGGAAAGTTGTAACATTCTTTTCATTTGTTTCCTAGATTTCAAGAGTGGGGCTTGGAGAAGGGATGGGGCGATACCGCTGAACGAGTCAAGGAGACGCTGAACTGTCTCTCCGAAGTTCTTCAAGCTCCGGATCCTTTGAACATGGAGAAATTCTTCGGCAGGGTTCCTACCATCTTCAACATCGTAATCTTCTCCCCGCACGGCTATTTCGGGCAGGCAGATGTTCTTGGATTGCCGGACACCGGCGGTCAGGTGAAGAAACTGATCCAAGCCTTTCTTTCTGTGTGTGCAGAATCAAAATAGTCATTTTAGTACTTTATTTAGTACTAACACACTCCTTCCTTTTTCTTGATAATAGGTTGTCTACATCTTGGACCAAGTTAAAGCATTTGAGGATGAACTGCTCCTAAGGATTCAGCAGCAAGGGCTCTCCTTCACACCTCAGATTCTTGTGGTAATCTTCTCAGTAAAACCTTCTACAAGGGAACGGTAGGAAAAGAGACTGTTAGTAAGATGATGAATCGATCGCTTTCGCAGGTGACAAGGCTGATACCAGAAGCCCGGGGCACCAAATGCAACCAGGAGCTCGAGCCGATCAACAACACGAAGCACTCGCACATCCTTCGTGTGCCTTTCAGGACGGAGCATGGAGTTCTTAAGCAGTGGGTCTCCCGCTTCGATGTCTACCCTTACCTTGAGAGATTCGCTCAGGTATGTATGTGTGTATCAAGTGAATCTGATATGTATATAGTTACGTTCGTAGATGTTGATGAATGAATGAATGAATGAGAGAGTATTTTCGTCGATCTTTAGGACGCTGCCACCAAAATTATCGACCACATGGAGGGGAAACCAGACTTGATCATCGGAAATTACACCGACGGGAACATGGTGGCTTCTCTGATGGCAAGCAAGCATGGAATAACTCAGGTATGTACATCTTTAGATATGCCTCTCTCTCAAGTATCAGTACATTGTCCCTAATGCTACATTGCATGATCGCGACTACAAGGGAACAATAGCACACGCTCTGGAGAAGACCAAGTATGAAGATTCAGACATCAAATGGAAGGAACTAGACCCCAAGTACCACTTCTCATGCCAATTCACCGCCGACATGATCGCCATGAACACCGCTGATTTTATCATCACAAGCACGTACCAAGAGATTGCAGGAAGGTTCGAAAGCAAAACACCCCCATTGCGATTCAGTTGTTATGTATCCTCCTCAGAAACTAAACTAAAGATCATTTCATTTCATGTTTACAGCAAAGAGAAGCCGGGACAGTACGAGAGTCACTATGCATTTACGATGCCCGGGCTGTGCAGATATGTCTCGGGTATCAGCGTCTTCGACCCCAAGTTCAACATCGCCTCGCCTGGCGCCGACCAATCTGTGTACTTCCCGTACACGCAGAAGCAGAAGAGGCTTGCTTCGTTTCATCCCGCCATCGAGGAGCTTCTGTACAGCAGAGTAGACAACGACGAGCACATGTAACCACATCTCAAGATCTCTGTCCTCGGAAAAGAAAAAATAAATAAATTCACTACTCAAGTAGTACTAATCAAGATTTACCAATGCAGCGGGTTCCTCGAAGACAAGAAGAAACCGATCATCTTCTCCATGGCCAGGCTCGACACCGTGAAGAACATAACCGGGCTGGTGGAGTGGTACGGGAGGAACAAGAGGCTGAGGGGCTTGGTCAATCTCGTCGTGGTTGCAGGGTTCTTCGACCCGTCAAAGTCCAAGGACAGGGAAGAGATCAATGAGATCAAGAAGATGCATTCCCTGATAGAGACGTACCAACTGAAAGGTCAGCTGAGATGGATAGCGGCACAGACCGACAAGTACCGCAACAGCGAGCTGTATCGGTGCATCGCGGACACCAAAGGAGCATTTGTGCAGGTTTGATCACCAGACCTCTCCTTACTTCAGCATCCATTCTATTTTCTTGCAGAGAGAGAGAGAGTGTGTGTGTGTGTTTGAACGTTCATTTGGTACAGCCTGCACTGTACGAAGCATTCGGACTGACCGTGATCGAGGCGATGAACTGCGGCCTGCCCACATTCGCGACCAACCAAGGAGGACCCGCCGAGATAATCGTCGATGGCATCTCCGGCTTCCATATCGATCCCAACAACGGGGACCAGTCCAGCAACAAGATTGCGGATTTCTTCGAGAAGTGCAAGGAGGATCCCGCTTACTGGAACAAGGTGTCCACAGGCGGTCTCCAGCGGATATACGAATGGTAACAGCAACGACGACGACTACTGACTAGAATCAGACCACTTGTCTACAAAATCAATCATAAACTGGAAGAAGGAAAAAACTTGACAATGGACATGTTTTTGCAGTTACACATGGAAGATCTACGCAAACAGGGTGCTGAACATGGGATCAGTCTATAGCTACTGGAAGCAGCAGAACAAGGAGGAAAGGCTAGCGAAACATCGGTACCTCCAGATGTTCTACAACCTCCAGTTCCGAAACTTGGTGAGTCCCCGGAGGCCCCGACACTGGTTTAGTTCACCCCCTTCGAATTTCCTCTCTAAGCAAAATAACTCGGTTGCAGGCAAAGGCGGTGCCAACCGCGAACAGCCACCCCGAGCAGCAGCAGCAGACACAGACGAAGGTGACAACTCGGGCTCAGACCCTCGCGACGCAAAGGCAAGTCTAACCCCCCTTCTTCTTTAGAAATTCATCAAACTGAACTGACTAACATTTTACTTGTTACAAAATCATACAGACGAGCGCAGACGAGGCTTCAGAGGTGAGGGGAAAAAAAAAACATCGAATTTGCGACGATCTCGTGTTCTTTTTGGCATGCATTTCTGTATCTCTTCATTTACACAAACTACATATGGATTATAGGTTGTTCCGTAAACCCTGAAAACTCAACCGTCGTCTCTCAGGATTGTAGCCGACTGCTTAAAACCGAAGGCTGCTCCCACTAAAGCCAGTTCAAGAAAAACTCCGATGAAGCTTCGATCCAACAATCCTCTGTCAGACTGATCTATACTGTATCTTGTGCCATTCACTTCTTCTTCTTCACTCGTATTCATTTGTATATACCATGGTTTTCTTGCTACTTCAATGGTGCAATAACGGTTGTAATAATGGAAGGTTGTAACCAGTAATTTGTTGTGATATCAAATACAAACCATCATATGAAGAAGCAGTTGTCTTATAATTAATTTACATTTACTGATCATGCAAAAGCAAATGACCGAGATGATTTCATCCAAGTACCAAAATTTCAGGAAGATGGTAAAGCCGCATTATGAGGCTGGAGGGAAAAAAGAGAGTAAGAAAACCAAACTTTCACTGGAAACATTCTGCTTGAGCAAACATGGGGGAAAAAAAATTGGTTGAAGTAAATAGCTTCTATACTAAACAACCACCTTTGACCTCTAATAGTGCAAATTCTATACTTAACTGGTTCCACAGGTCTCAACTATAAATAATTTTAGCTCGAAAACTTCCACTCGCCAATTATAGCTCATTGTCAGTCCCTGTGGATTTGTCTTCGCCATATGTTCTTCCATTTACGGCAACAAGTTCTGTATCAAACATAAGTGTAGGTCCACCTGACAGTTTTTCAATATATATATCCAATTATACCCATAAGGAGAATCAACTATCAAGCAAGGAAGTGGCAAACCTCATGTATCGTCATGATCTTATATTAAAGGCTAAAGTTGAATAACCGAAAGTAATTTAGTGATCAAAACCCAACTCAGCTAGCTCTTGTGGTCAGTGAGGAGAGGTATAACCTCCTTCGCTAGGCGGATCTCAGAATCGAACTGCGAGGAGGACGTGGATGTGTGTGTGTGAAAATTGGAGACAGTGGATCCAAATGACATGCAACACAACGTGTACAAAATTCCGTACGTTACGCAATATATATATATATATATATATATATATATATATATATATATATATATATATATTGATCAAAAGCCGAAACTTTTTTATAAAAGTAGGAGGTGATCCTTGAGCTCCCTAGGCAAGCTTTGCAGCTATCTTGAGCTTCCTTTTCTCACCCACGCACATTCCGAGAAGTCCTTGGTCCCATCCTGTGGAGTTGGCATAATTCGGTTCCAGTTTCTAAGAGCATCTCCAACCCTATTGTGAGTTTGAAAAAAATGGTTGCCACATAGGAATGACAACCATTTTTTCCAAAAGTACTTCTCCAATGCAAATGTGAAATAAAGTGTGGAGTTGACATGGCAATGACATGGCAAAGACAATGTGAAGTTGGTTGTCTAGATCTAGACAATGTACTTCACAATGTCTTTATGTCCACATCATCATTTGTGAATAAAAATATTTATAAAAAAGAAGTAGAAGAGTAAAAGTTGTCTTGGAAGTTGTAAAAAATTATTTGTATTGTCTTCTCAATACTTTTGCATTGGAGATGACTTTTTAAACCCATTGTCATTTGTGAATATAACCTTGCCACCTATACAAGACATTGTCTTGTCCCTCATGCCACATAGGATTCACAACACAAAACAAGACAATAGGGTTGGAGATGCTCTAACTCCCAAGTAACCAAAGTGACATTTCCAAACATGTTTCACAAGGCATAACTTCCTTTTAAATAGAACTGTCTAAACCCTATTCAAGTAAAATAGAGAAGGGCGACGGGAGTAACATTGGTTCAACCCCCATGGACCAAACCATTAAGAACATCCTTACTATTTGCCAGCAATCTAATTCTAGACATGGCTTGACAGCATACTTACAACAGGAACTCTCAATGAACTAGATTATCAAAAGCAGTTTTAGGGTCTGCTTGGTAATGGTTTTTTTACTGGTTCTCGGATATTTTTGAACTGACCGTTTATGAAAATTTATGCTTGGTAATTTTTTTGAGACACCAATTTTGGTCGGCTCAAAATCCTCCCAAAACTGGTGTAATGTAATTTTTGGGTGGCTTTATAAACACCAAAAATCGGTGGATTTTGAGGGATTTTATTATTTTATTCCAATAATATCCTCACAAAAAATATAATTATAAGTACAAATATCCTTCCCTATTTAATTTTATTCGTGTAAAAAAACTTCCGTTCGTTAGTGAATTAACCAAACATGGATTGGACTGGTTTAAAAGCCGCTACTTAAAAACCGCCCAAAATCGGACCCCTCATAACCGCTCATAGTCGGTACTCTAAAAATACCTCATAATCGCTATCCCTACAATTGCCAAGCAGACCATTAATGTACTTGAGCAAAAGCCCTGAAAAAACTCTGTTGAGGCCAGGTTTGAACTCACATATATCCTAGCAAGGGAAGGAAACCCTCCAATCTAACAGAGATCCAGTGAGCAATGTGACATGGAATACCACATAGGGCAGGAAGTGAATGTGTAAGTTTATTGTCATACTCCGCTCCCAGAATACGGCGAGCCGAGTACGTAACAACAATCATTCCAGGTTACATGACCTACGAGTACACCAATTCTCGCATTCGAGATTGTAGCATGTGAGATTCTAGCCTTCTAAGACAGATTTAACAGAAATCATCTGAAACTAAACATGATTTAATATGCTTCTAAATGACTGTAATCGAAAAAAGCTCACTACACTATCCAAAAAAGTGAACAAGTTAGAAATGATTTCAAATTATGGAGACAATCATAGAAGAAGATCCAAAATAGAATTGCGGTCTTACCGGAACTTATGGAAGTGCAATTTCACAAATGCGCTAAAGAATGGTCGAAACTTACACCAAAAAAATTGTTGAGAATCAATAAGGGACTTTAGTCCCATATTGGAAAATGTAGTATGAAGAGGAGTTGGAACCTCTATAAGTAGCAAGTAGTAACCCATCAATAAAATTATCCATTATTCATTTTTTACATGGTATCAGAGCCATAACCATCCACCCCTCTCCCAAAAAAAAAAAAAAATTCTCACCTGGCTCCCCCCTTCCCTGGCTCCAGCGGCGCCCCCTCCCCCCCCCCCCCCCCCCGGCTCCAACGGCGAAAACCCCCCCCCCCCAATCTTTTTTGTTTTGTAATTTTTTTATTTATGTAATTTTTCTTGTTATTTTGTAAAAAAAAAGGAAAGGAAAAAAAAAGTAAAAAACGGTATTCCACCGTCTGGAGTGAACAAATGAACACATGCTTTATTTGTTCTTCGATCTTCACATCGGGATCTACACAGAGAATGATCGTGTTTTCTCCTGTGTCCTGACGTGTTCACTTTACATGCGCATAGCACATTCGTAGAGTAGAAGACGACGAAGCTGCCGACGAAGACGACGACTAGTAGTTAGCAGCTGCCTGCCGTCGACGACGACGACTAGAGATACAGTTGAAGAGGCCATGGATTCGATTGCTGGAAAACTGACAGCACAAGAGATGAAGGCCTTGGTTGATGATATCTTATCGAAGAGATTGACCGAGGCGACCCCTAGTGTGACCCATACTGATGTGGATTCGTTACCCTACAAAATGGGAAGTTAGAAAAGCTGGAGACGAAGTTAGAAGGAACGTCCAACTACTTGAAATGGTCGCGGCAGGCGATGCGGACGTTGAAGGGACGTGGCTTGGTTGGTTATGTCAATGGCCAAACCAAGGCACCTGCTGATCCCTCCTCAAAGGAGTTTGCTATTTGGGAGATTGTCAACAACGTAGTGGCTGGGTGGTTGACAGCCTCCTTGACCGACCAGGTGTCGGACAATGTAGAGGCAATGGAGGGTGCTGCTGATATCTGGCAGACTTTGAAGGATATGTACTCAGGCTCGGGCAACCCTATGCGGGTCTTCCAACTACATGATGAACTCGATAGGGTGGCACAAGACGAACGTACCATCTCTGAGTATGAACTCTGTTGAAGAAGTACTGGTCTGATCTGGATCACTATGATCCTCTTGGGATGGATGATGCACAAGTTGAACCGGCATTTGCAAAGCATTTTCAGACGTTCTTGGCGTATATTTCACGGCAACGGATGATGAAGTTCTTGAAGGGGCTCAACCCTGTGTTTGAGCAGAGAAGGAATGTACTACTCGCACAACCCATGCTTCCAACCTTAGAAGAAGCCATAGCTGCCATGGCACAAGAAGAAGCTCGATTGAAGTTGATGCCAAACAAGGGCTATTTCCAGGGGGAGCAAGATGCTGTTGAAAAGTCTATCCTTGCTATCTTCAATCAGCCTCCCTCTGCGGACAGTGTTTGCCACAACTATGGTGACTCGGGACATTACATTAGATTTTGTCCAAAATTCCTGCGAGGTCAGTCAAATGATCGCGGACGGGGCCGTGGAGGACGTCGTGGTGGTAGTCAAGTCACTCCTGGGGCGGGGTAACTTGACTGAAATAACCCCTCTTGAGAGGGAGACATTCAATTGGCTGAAATAACCCCTCTTGAGAGGGAGTTCATTGCGAGGTTACGAGGCACGAAGCTGGGTTCGGACGACAGTCAAGTTACTCCTGGGACATCATCTATCTCAAGGGATCACATCACTTGCTTTGCCCAAACCAGCACAGGTATACCTGCGCGTGCTCTTGCATCTGTCCATCAGCCAGGTTGGATTATGGACTCTGGGACATCTCGACATGTCATGGGGTCCCGCGATGAGTTCCAGGACTATACTCACCTACCGATGCCGGAGAGTATTCAGACTGCTAATGGTACCTCCAGACTTGTCATGGGTAAAGACACTGTCGCATGCACCCCTTCTCTCACTCTCACCAATGTCTTACATGATCCATCTTTTTCTGTCAATCTTATATCTATTAGTGCCATTGTCCTTGACCTAAACTATACTATTTTCTTTGACATTTCTACGGTGACTTTTCAGGAGAAGGGGACAGGATGACGACTAGGGACTGGCACATGGCATAAGGGACTGTGGTACTTGGACAGGACCGGACTGGATGAAGCATTGGCCTCTCTAGTAGCAGACGCAAAACTGGACGCTTTACGTCGCAGTGTAGAAGACGAATTACTACTCCACCACCAGCGTGTCGGGCATTCTTCCTTTCAAGTTATTAGTCGAATGTATCCGTCCTTATATCAAAGGGCTGATAAAGAGAAGTTATTTTGTAATGCATGTGAGTTGGAAAAACATACCATGAGCTCGTATGCGAGCTCAGGGAATAGAAGTTCCGCTTCATTTGATATGATACATTCGGACGTATGGGGCCCTTGTCCTACAATCGGTATTAACAGTTTTAGATGGTTCGTTACTTTTATTGACTGTTATACCCGCGTAACCTGGGTCTACCTTATGAAGAATAAAAGTGACGTCCTTGAGACTTTTCAGGATTTTCATCACCAGGTGGAAACGTAATATAACGTTAAAAATAAAGTATTTTCGGTCTGGCAATGGGACGGAGTATACTAATAAGAGGGTTGCTGAGTATTTATCTACTCATGGAATACTACATCAAACTTCATGTGCCTATACACTGGCACAAAATAGTATTGCCGAACGGAAGAACAGGCACCTGCTGGAGGTCGCACAAATGATGATACTGGCTATGAATGTCCCAAAACACTTATGGGACAAGTTGTATTGACGGTCTCTTATCTCATCAACAGAATGTCGTCTCAGGTATTGGACTGGAAGACTCCATTAGAGATGCTTACTGGTGCAACTACATACACGGTTCCCCCAAAAGTATTTGGGTGTGTATGTTTTGTCCAAGATAATAGGCCAGGAGTTGGCAAACTAGATCCAAGAGCGGTTAAGTGTGTATTTGTCGGGTACACAGCGACTCAGAAGGGATATGCATGTTGGAGTCCAGTTGAGCGGAAGATGTTTGTTAACATGGATGTTACATTCAGAGAACTTGAACCATACTATGGTTCGGATGCAGGTTCGGCATTTGGTGACACACCTAACACAGAGGGTCTTAGACATGAGGGAGAGATAATAAGTCCAAACGTAGTAGTCAGATCGGTCCCGTGTCCGGTCGTGAAAAATTGGACAAAAGGGGGAGATAACAGCGACTCTGATACGGAGAATGAAGAAGAAGATACATATGTTACGCAGGGAAAGACAAGAGAAAAGGAGCCCAGTATTGTGCTGTGTCCATTGCTTACTATGCCGTGCCTATTGCCTAGTCCCTCGTCTACTCCTGTCCCAACTCTTGAAGATGATGCCCCCACACTGAATCACTCTGATTCTGATGCGGATCTCTCTGACTCGAATGGTATGATCTCTTCAACACCTATTGCTCCCTCTTCACCACCTATTGCTCCCTTAAGGAGATCTTCTCGCATCAATACGGGTAAGGCTCCTAGTCGTTATGATGATTATGAACATGACATTGCCAATTTCTTGTCTTATTCTAACATTTCTCCGAATTATCGAGCCTTTATTGCATCGTTAGACTCTACTTCTTTGCCTAAGTTTTGGCAGAAAGTAAAGAAAGATCCAAGGTTTTCCTGCAATGATGGAAGAACTTGGGACACTAGAGAAAAATAAGACATGGAAGCTGGTTCCATTACCCAAAGGGAAGAAAACTGTGGGATGCAAATGCGTGTACACAGTGAAGGAGACACCAGAAGAAAAAGTAGAGCGGTACAAGGAGAGGTTGGTTGCAAAAGGATACACACAATCGCATGGCATCGACTATGATGAGACGTTTGCTCCGGTAGCAAAAATGAGCACGGTAAGAACTCTGGTCTCCGTTGCAGCAAACTATGGGTGGAAGCTATACCAATTAGATGTTAAGAATGCCTTTCTCTACGGGGACCTGCAAGAAGAAGTGTACATGGAGCTCCTGCCAGGATGCTACGCGACAGAATCAGACGGAGGGACATCGCATGGAAAAGTGTGTAAACTAAAGAAGTCGTTATACGGGCTCAAGCAATCTCCTCGAGCCTAGTTCGATAGATTCAGAAAGGCTGTTACTGGCATGGGATACCATCAAACATATGCAGATTATACCGTCTTTCTTCAGCATGTAAGAGGCCACATTACTATACTTGCTGTATATGTGGATGATATAGTAATCACAGGTGATGATGAGGTCGAGATCACTAAGCTGAAATCAAAACTCGCGAAGGAGTTTGAGATGAAGGATTTAGGAGCGATAAGGTACTTTCTGGGTATCGAGGTGTGTGACGGCGAACAAGAAATTTTTCTCTTACAAAGAAAATACGTATTAGATCTGCTGAAGGAGACAGGGATGCTGGGATGCAAAGCAGCAGTCACTCCGATTGACCAGAAGTGCAAGTTGGGAGCAGAAGCAGGAGAGCCAGCTGATCATGAAAGGTATCAAAGACTTGTAGGGAGATTAATTTATCTGGGGCACACTCGTCCTGATATCTCATTTGCGGTGAGTGTAGTGAGTCGCTATATGCATGATCCAAGAACGGGTCATATAGAAGCAGCGTTTCAGATCTTGAGATATCTGAAAGGGACATCGGGAAAAGGGCTATGGTTCAAGAAGAATGGACGCATAGAATTTGAGGGATACTACAATACAGACTGGACAAGTTGCATAGATGACAGAAGGTCTACCACGGGGTACTGTGTCTTTGTAGGAGGAAATCTGGTCTCATGGAGAAGCAAGAAACCGTCAGTGGTAGTACGGTCATCTGCTGAAGCAGAATACAGAGCAATGGCTCTGGGAGTGTCAGAATTACTGTGGGTGCAAGCACTGCTGACAGAGTTAAAACTGGATAAGGGAGCACCGTTACATCTTCTGAGCGATAATCAAGCTGCAATAAGTATAGCTAACAATCAAGTTCAGCACGACAGAACGAAGCACATCGAGATCGATCGATTCTTCATCAAGGAGAAGCTGGAACAAGGGATACTGAAGATTGACCATGTTCGCTCAGAAGAACAAGTTGCAGACTGTCTAACTAAAGGTCTTAGTTCATTGAGTCTGTCAAAGCTATGTAACAAGATGGGGATGATTAATATCTATCACCCATCTTGAGAGGGAGTGTTGAGAATCAATAAGGGACTTTAGTCCCACATTGGAAAATGTAGTATGAAGAGGAGTTGGAACCTCTATAAGTAGCAAGTAGTAACCCATCAATAAAATCATCCATTACTCATTTTCTATAAAAATCTGCCAAATTAGACATCAAAATGAGAAAATGTATATAGAAATGAACTATAAATGAAGATACAAACTCAATGGAGCTTTTTGGAAGTAAAATTCGATAGACAAATTGCCAAGGCGCTAGCCTGTGACGGATTCTGGGTCCACAAAAGGTGATCCAACGACAGTGTCAAAATAGGAAGAAACAAAAATTGACTTGTACAAACCAAATTTGTTGCACTTGATCGACGAAATCGTGATCCGTCAATTCCCGCATGTCAGAAATTGTTGGGAAAGAAGCGCGAAAACCTTTCCCCAAACCGGAGAGTACCTGCGAGAGGACCGAGCAAACAACGCATGAACCCAAAAACAAGCACACAAAAACAACCACGCAGACACAGAGAATTTTTGACGTGGAAACCCTTGCAGAAAAAAACCACGGGACGATCGGAGTCCAACCCTGAGAAGCCTCCACTAATGGAATAGAAGAATTACACCCTCTACAAACTCCTCCCGATCCAAATCGGATCCCCACAACACTCAGAGATAAGAACAATGATTACAAGGCTACGAAGAGCGAGAACGACGAGTAGAGATTACCCGAACACGATCTCCTTCGAACAGCGACCTTCAATCCTACGTCTTCTTCTCCGAAGTTGTAATGGCACTCTTGCCTCCTTCTCTCTCAAACTTGTGTTGTCCAATGCGATTATGAGTTAGGGTTGAGAAAACTCAATATATCTCCTTAATCCCGCAACCAACCTGGACCGTTGGATTAGATCCAATGATGAAAACTCATCCTGAAATCCGCTTCAGCCCCCCGACACACAGAGTTCGGCCAGAACTCTGTGTGGGACAACCAGCACTGGATGGCCAAACCCTGGAACGGCCAGACCGAGTTCGGCCAGAACTCGGCCTGGGACCGAGTTCGGCCCGAACTCGGCAGACTTGGTCCAGAACCCCCTTTGGGGCAGCAGCAGCAGTGACAACTACTCCCGAGCTTCTCCGACATCGGACGGCGCTCGTCGCACTCCGGGATCTTCTCCACATAGGTTGGGAACCCCACCCACTCCAACAAATCTCCCCCTTCACAACTATGGGGAGGACGTCGTCATCCCGACGATCTGCCTGCAGTACTCAAACTTCCCCCTTGGTAGAATCTTCGTGAACATATCAGCTCCGTTGTCATCTGTATGCACCTTCTCAAGCTCCGCGTCCTTCTTTTCAACCATATCCCGTATCCAATGATACCGAGTCTCGATGTGCTTGGACCGGCTATGAAACGTCTGATTCTTCACAAGATGGATAGCACTCTGACTGTCGCAAAGCAAAGTATACTGCTCTTGCTTCAGTCCTATTTCCTGCAACAGCTTCTTCATCCACAACAGCTCCTTGCAAGCCTCCGTCGCCGCAATGTATTCTGCCTCCGTTGTCGACATGGCAACACACTTCTGCAATCGCGACTGCCACGACACTGCTCCTCCCGCAAACATCATCACGTAGCCTGAAGTCGATCGCCTCGTGTCTACATCTCCAGCCATATCAGCGTCGGTATACCCAACCAGCTTCGGCTCGTCACCACCAAAGGAAAGTCTCCAACCAGCAGTGCCCTGAAGATATCGTAGAATCCACTTGACCGCACTCCAATGTACCCTTCCAGGATTCGAAAGATACCTGCTTACCGTACCAACTGCATGAGCAATATCTGGCCTCGTACACACCATAGCATACATAAGGCTTCCCACAGCTGAAGCACATGGAACCCGCTCCATATCTTCCTTTTCGTCCTCGGTAGATGGACACTGCTCCTCAGTGAACTTAAAGTGAGCCGCGAGGGGGGAACTCACTTTCTTCGACCCGTCCATCCCGAAACGCTGAAGTACCCGGTGAATGTACTTCTTTTGGGACAAGTGTAGCAGCTTGGACTCTCTCTCTCGGCTGATCTCCATCCCAAGAATAGTCTTCGCTGCGCCCAAATCCTTCATAGAGAAGGCCGCGCCCAGTTGGCGCTTCAACTCCGCTATCCTAGTGGCATTCCGACCCACTAATAGCATATCATCAACATAGAGCAATAAGATGATAAAATCATCATCGGCAAAATACCTCACAAATGCACAATGGTCCGACGTCGTCCGTGCATAACCATGCTCCCCCATAAACGACTCGAACTTTCTGTACCACTGCCTCGGAGCCTGCTTCAGACCATACAAGCTCTTCCTCAACCGGCAGACCAAATGTGACTTGCCCTTCTCACAGAATCCCTCCGGCTGCTCCATGTACAACTCCTCCTCAAGATCACCGTGGAGGAACGCCGTCTTCACGTCCATCTGCTCGACCTCCAAGTCGAAACTGGCTGCTAATGCTAGCACCACCCGAATAGACGAATGCTTGACGACAGGCGAAAAGATTTCATCATAATCCACGCCTTTCCGCTGACCGTAGCCCTTGACTACCAGCCTCGCTTTGTATCGAGGGCGAGTAGCATCATCCGTCTGCTTCACTCTGAACACCCATCGATTTTTCAAAGCCTTCTTGCCCTTTGGCAACCGCACCAGATCATAAGTAGAATTGGTGTGCAAGGAACTCATCTCCTCCTGCATAGCTACCATCCACTCCTGCCTGTGTTCGTCTTCCATAGCCTCTGCGAAACTTTCGGGCTCTCCCCCGTCAGTCAGTAGCACATACTCATCCGACGAGTATCTCGTAGATGGTCGACGATCCCTGTTGCTCCTTCTCAGTGGAGCCACTGGTGCTGGCTATATACCGACAGCCTCCTCCCCTTCAGGAACTACCTCTCCGGCATGCTCATCCTCCTGAGGGACACCCTGACCACCATCAGCAGGATGATGATCAAGGTTGGGAGCAACTCCATGTACCGGCTCCCCCATAACTGGATCCTCCGCGATGTCCTCTGGAAACTGCTCGAAGCGAAATGACTCTAACTCAGGCAATTCCTCAGCCTCAGAAGGCGTCTCGGAATCCTGAGTGTTGGTCATGGTCTGATCCTCGACGAACACCATGTCCCTGCTTCTGTAGAGCTTTCCTTCCACTGGGTCGTAGAGTCTATAGCCAAACTCATCCCGACCGTAGCCGACAAAGACGCATCGCCTCGTCTTCGGCTCAAGTTTGGTCCTCTCGTCCTTCGGTACATGCACGAAGGCTTTACAACCAAACGCCCGCAGGTGACTGTATGACGGCTCCTTGCCGTACCATACTTTGTCAGGCACATCACCCTGCAAAGGAGCACTAGGAGACAAATTAATAATATAAGCAGCTGTGAGAAGAGCCTCACCCCAATAACTGTCCGGCAAGTTTGCTTCTGACAGCAAACACCGCACCCTCTCCATCAGTGTCCTGTTCATGCGCTCCGCTACACCATTGAGCTGAGGTATCTTTGGCGGAGTCTTCTGGTGTCGTATCCCTTGCTCTCTGCAATACGCATCAAAGGGACCGATGTATTCGCCGCCATTGTCGGACCGAACACACAACAACTTCTTGCCCGTCTCCCTTTTAACGGAGGCCTGAAACTCCTTGAAAGTAGGCAGCACCTGATCCTTGGTCTTTAAGGCATAGACCCAAACCTTCCTGGAACAGTCATCAATAAAAGTCACAAAGTAAGAAGCACCACCAAGAGATTTTACCTTCATAGGACCGCAGACATCCGAGTGAATCAACTCGAGCAACGCCGGCTTCCTCGAACTTGGGTGACTCTGGAAAGACACCCTACTTTGCTTCCCAGCCAAACAGTGCGTGCACTTCTCCAACTTTGTAGACTTGAGCCCCGGAATCACCTTCCTGTTCACCAAGTAGCTCATCCCCTTCTCGCTGATATGGCCGAGCCGTCTGTGCCACAACTCGGTAGATGCGTCACTGACTGCGTTCACCTCCTGTGCCCCCTCTGCGCTCCCCTCCATATAGTAGAGACCGGACTTCTTGTTTCCTCTGGCAATCACCATCGAACCTCTGGAAAGCTTCCACTGACTATTCCCGAAGAGACTGAAGAATCCCTCGTCATCCAACCTTCCAACCGACACCAGGTTGAAACGGATATCAGGGACATGACGAACATCCTTGAGAACAAGAACCGCACCCGTCTTCGTTCTCAAATGCACATCTCCAATGGCAACCGCCTTCGACACATCTCCGTTGCCCATCTTCAACACGCCACAGTCGCCTGTCGTGTAAGTGGCAAACAGTGCCCTATTGTGAGATACATGTGCTGAAGCCCCTGAGTCCACCAGCCAAGAATTGTCATCGCAGGCGAGGTTAGTAATGACCTCATCACCTACGACGATCACATCGCCTCCATGCACCGAGGCCGCCGCTGTAGTGTTCTCTTCTTGCTTCCCCTTGTCGCCCTTCTTCTCCTTCTTCCAAGCGAAACAATTCCGCTTGATATGGCCCTTCTTACCGCAATGGTAACACTCTGAGTCCTCGTAACGACCCTTGGACTTTCCCCTGCTCTTGTCTCTGCCACCACCTGGACCCCTGCTTTTGCCCTTCCGCGGCTCTCTGAAACAAGTGCCTCTGAGTGGTGGGATGTGGATGAAGTGCCCTGAGAACGTCTCCACATCTCTTCATTCAACACCCCGCTCTTGGCAAACTCCAGACTGACCACGCCCTCTGGAGCAGAAGGGATCATAGATACTCGTACGGTCTCCCACGAGTCTGGCAATGTACACAGCAGCCACAGTCCCTGAACTTCGTCGTCGAACTTGACTCCCATAGAAGATAGCTGGTCAACCACGCCCTGGAACTCACTCAAGTGATCCGAAATAGACGCCCCATCCTTGTACCGCAGACCCATCATCGTTCGGATCAGGAACAACTTGTTTACCCCGGTCTTCTTCGCATACAAGGATTCCAGCTTATCCCACAACGTCTTTGCGTGCTCAATATTGGCAACGTGATTGTACACGTTCTCATCAACAAACTGCCGTATGTACCCACACACCTGTATGTGCTCGAACGTCCAGTCCTCCTCGGATTTATCACTGGGCCTCTCGGATGCAAACACGGGTAGATGCAGCTTCTTGACAAATAGCAAATCCTTCATCTTGCTCCGCCAATAATGATAGTTTGTGCCATTAAGGTTCACCATGCGCACCGGCTTCGCGTCCATCTCTCCTCTCTGGTTCCTCTGTCAACTCCTGACACCCTTTGAACCCAAAGCTCTGATACCACTCTGATGGGAAAGAAGCGCGGAAACCTTTCCCCAAACCGGAGAGTACCTACGAGAGGACCGAGCAAACAACGCACGAACCCAAAAACAAGCACACAAAAACAACCACGCAGACACAGAGAATTTTTGACATGGAAACCCTTGCGGGAAAAAACCACGGGACGATCGGAGTCCAACCCTGAGAAGCCTCCACTAATGGAATAGAAGAATTACACCCTCTACAAACTCCTCCCGATCCAAATCGGATCCCCACAACACTCAGAGATAAGAACAATGATTACAAGGCTACGAAGAGCGAGAACGACGAGTAGAGATTACCCGAACACGATCTCCTTCGAACAACGACCTTCAATCCTCCGTCTTCTTCTCCGAAGTAGTAATGGCACTCTTGCCTCCTCCTCTCTCAAACTTGTGTTGTCCAATGCGATTATGAGTTAGGGTTGAGAAAACTCAATATATCTCCCTAATCCCGCAACCAACCTGGACCGTTGGATTAGATCCAATGATGAAAACTCATCCTGAAATCCGCTTCAGCCCCCCGACACACAGAGTTCGGCCAGAACTCTGTGTGGGGCAACCAGCACTGGATGGCCAAACCCTGGAACGGCCAGACCGAGTTCGGCCAGAACTCGGCCTGGGACCGAGTTCGGCCCGAACTCGGCAGACTTGGTCCAGAACCCCCTTTGGGGCAGCAGCAGCAGTGACAACTACTCCCGAGCTTCTCCGACATCGGACGGCGCTCGTAGCACTCCGGGATCTTCTCCACATAGGTTGGGAACCCCACCCACTCCAACAGAAATGCCGTAGCATGCCTTCTGTTGCAACCGGTTCACGATGGAATAGACTGGATCGACAGAACAACACCCGTATGGAAACGTTTTCAAATTAAACAATTAATTCAATTTGCCTGGTTCAAGCTCACGGTGCACCGACCAAATGGTCGAGATATACTTATGAAAATTGGCATGGAGTGAGAGGATTATACTAGCTTGAGACGTAAGATTCGGATTCTGGTCTGGTCACACGGTGGCGTAATCGTTCGATGAAGTCGACTTTTCAACACTAACAAAAACAAAAAATAGTTTTCAACTACACATGTTGTAGATATGAATTGTCATATATTAATTAATTGAATTAATGCAGACAAATTTACAGAGATTGAGAGGGAAATGAACAGCTCGCCGTGGGAAGAATCATATCTGGAATAGGTGCTTGAATGGGGGACAAATCAGCCGATCAAGTCGGGTTCTCGAACTGACTAAAATAGAACACAATTTTGATTACACGGATTGGGGATCCGATTTGATCAATCCAATGATCAAATAATTGAGTAAAATTTGATATAGAGAAAGGGTGTCATACTAGCTTGACAACAACAAAAAATGGATCAAGAATTGATCCATGGGAGAGGGAGAACTTGTAACGATCCGCTCCCACTTTTTAAGATATGTGTACATGGCTAAGCCCAGCCTGCGCTACAAGATAGTACGATGTCTATACCTCAAAGGTCTCATATCATAAAATATATACAAAAATGTACACCCACAAAACTAAGAGAAAGAGAACAATATGCATAAAAGAATAACTATGCAAACTAACTAACTACTAAGAATAGTACGGAGGTACACAAATAAAAATATACCAGTTCAGACTATGAGTATTCGGAGGAAGGAATATGATCTCCACCTCGATCTCATCGCAAAGCAGGGAAAAGTCACCTAAATTGTCAATGTTATCCTGTGAGGAATGGAACAAATACAAGTACATTTTAAGCTAAATAGGGTACAAGTACAATACAAAGCAAGTAACACACTAAATATGGTAACCAGATAACTAATAGAAGAATATATGAAATGAACATGTAACAAGATGAATTGGTAGTAACACGTAGCAAGTGGTAAGTTTAAATTGATAGAAACTCAAGACTATATAGTAAGTGTCCATGTGTCTTAGGAAAAGCAACTTTCAACACGTGGGTGGCTTTAAAATACTGATATAATTAGCGCTAGGCATGACATTCTCTCTAGAACATGAGAATACGACGATATTGACTGTACTTCTCTAATTATTTCAACATATTACTATCATGATAACCATACTCTTAAACACTATGATAACAATTACTCTGATACAAGAATATGTATGTACACTCTCACTCTCGCGCTTGTAAATAATTATAATGCAAAAGGTAGAGCATGCATAGATGAATTACGAACTATATAAAGTAAGAAAAATGCTATTTGTCCCTCAAAGTATTCATCTTTATGTGGCAGCTTACGTGTCATCTGACATGACATCTGACAAGACAAATTTTAAAATTAACATTAACATTAAAATTAATATTAATATCAATATTAATATTAACATTAAAGGTTAAAATAAAATTAACATTAACGTTAATGTTAACATTAAATTAATATTAATATCATTATTAATAATATTAATATTAATATTAATATTAATATTGATATTGATATTAATATTAATATTGATATTAATATTAAAAAAATTGGGCAGTTAATTTTTGGAGTTAGAATTTGCCATGTGAGTTGACATGTCAGATGCCATGTCAGCTACCACATAAGAAGGAATAGTTTGGAGATACATTTTAGAGGTACGAATAGCATTACTCATAAAATAATTGTAACGTGATAGCTTTAATTGCCTATTGATAACGTCTAGCGAAGAACAAACTCCTAAGATAAGCCTAACCACGAGCTATATCCATGAGCATATGATCCAAACCAGAACAAATCCACCGAAGCACACACAAAACCAGTAATCACACAAACAATATATATCAGACATTACTTAGTAAGTAGGTTAGATCGGTCTAGGTTGCTTATCGACTAGGTAAGCTAGATTGTTTATTGGCTACGTCTTCTGGTTCTATGATATACTAGTCATTATAACCTACAATTATTCAATATTTGTTCTGATTTATAAGTTTATATTCAATCTATCAAGTTTGTATCTTGCAATTCATGCAACGGAACCTTACGACACGTAAATCGAGACAATATGGTCAACCACAAGGTTAATAATCTCATATTGACAATTTGCATGATCGTCTTGTTAATTTTAGCAATACGAGATCACTGGAATCAACGAATTTTAGTATCAATCGTACGAATTCCGATATATCAAGCTGATACAAATTTGTTAGATAACATATACGAGGTGGTTTGATCTAGCTGGTAGGGAAGGTTTCTATGAAACTTGGTACACTAGGCTAAAAAGTTATTACAATTACAATAATATTGAGAATCGAAAATCCAATATCGGATCTTCCAGAAAGTCAAAAATATCAATAATGGATAGCAAGTGAAGTCTGGGATTGCAAACAATGTACGGTCATATTCTGAACGATCCAACGATAAAAAATCAAAATAGAAACCTAGAGATGAGGAGTTACCTGAAAATGGGTCGAAATTTGAAGGTCGTGGCACACAACGTACGGTCAGTAACCCACTGTTTCTTCTTGTGAACCCTTCCTCCTAGAAGCCTCCAAACGACTGTGGCCTACGGTTAGTACTGGACCCCTTTGTTGCGCACCGCGGCGTGAAGGTTCTGGTATATCTCCTCCTACTCACTTATGTTCAGCACCATGCACATTAACAATTTAGCCTGTATCATCCCTTACTCCTACTACTCTCTGTTTAGGCCTCTTCACAAGGGTCAATCCCTGATCATCAACACCCAGACCCTCCTGCGAAATAGTCTACACATGGAGATCATATCCAGCCTGAATAATAACATATATTGTTGGTATTTTTGCCGATGGACTAGTGTAAAATAGTCCCATATCGGCTACACCACCAAGTGGATATCTCAATATAATGCTTTGTATGTGTTCAGGTGTGCACATGGGGTATAGTGGGGCACATGTGTGGATTGTTGGAAATAATTTTCTTTTCTCCTTTTTAAATCTGTAAACAAAAATGTAAAGTTACCGGTCTCCGGGGAAGTCGCGCACGTAACACTGCCCTAAGAGTTAATCCGGGTCTATATGCAGACTTTTCTGAATGCTCCTAGTGGTAAAATCTCCACTCTATCGGTATCTCATCGTCGCACACAACTCAGGGAGATTGACCCTGACTTAGCTCTTGCCCAGAGCACAAAAGAGATGAAAAAATGGAAAGAGATGGAGAGATCTTTTGTGAATGAAAGATTTTCATTATCTTATCAACAAAGGAATAGATGTGTATATATAGTGTACGCATATAGCTTAGAGGAATAAATTAGAAAAAATGAAATCAATAGTCATAAAAACTAGCCATTGGAACAATTCAATAGAAAATCAATGGCCCAATAATACTACATAATAACCAGCCAAATAAAGCATCCATTAAGGCATTAAAATTCATTCATTTGGAATGAATCAAGATGAAACATGTGGAAGAGTTTTGGTAAGTTGTGAATGAGGAGCAAGTAGTAAGCTGTGATGGATTAATATGAGGAGTTAATGAATTTAAAGGAAATTAAGGGGTGGTAATGAAGCCATTAAGAATTTGATGAAAAAATAAAATTTGGAGGTTGATTTTTTCCACTAAGAATTACAACAGTCCCCTCCAAAAAACCAAGTTCCGAAACATCAGAGATGATAATCAAGAAAATAAGAGTTGAGAATTCTGGACAATTATATATTACGTATAGATAAGATGGACTAAGCCTTGAATCTCACGTAGTGACTATTTTTCTTTGTCTGAAGAAGTGCTTGATGGACTATGCCTTGAATCAGACTTCTTGAACCAGATTCAGAGAATAGCACACATAGTACGCTAGAGGTACTTGGTCTATCGGGGGGCGTGTTTGGTTGACCATGCGCACTTTTACACATTTATGAGAGTTATCTAGGATCGCCCTGTCCTATAGTCGCGGCTCTCACGACCTCTCATATAGGTAAGTCCTCAAGGGTTGGTGATAGGAATCAACCCTGCATATCATGCTTGGACTTATTAAGAGTTTAAACTCACCCTATCCATATTACACAAGGAACACTGTCACCATAGGGATAAGGTATCCATGTACACATGTACAGCCTCTTGGGCATTTATTTTAAGAGAATTTAATCTCAAGGTCAGTGTTCCATAATAGTCACCTAGTCCAGCTTGTTCCTACCCATTGAACCGGCTTCTTGAAATTTCCAGTCAGACTCGGTTGGGTTGCCACTGCTGGTGAATATTATGGGCTTAACTCCATCCCCCTCAATGATTCTAGGTTTAATTTCCTAGACAAACTCTTCGTCAAGAGTAAACAGACTCTTCGTCAAGAGATCTGTAAGGTTCTTTTATGATTTTTTAGGTCAAGAACCACATTTTTTAATTATTTATTTCTTGAAACGCAGCTGCTGGTACCTGTTCAACTTAGAATTCAAAAGATCATGCTTTTGGCATAATTTAAAATAAATGTCAGGTATAGAAATATGTAGATTGTGTATATGCATAATAAGATGTTTGATCTATTCAATTTCAATAGATCATGAACTCATAGCCCAAGTAAAGTTTACCTTGGTTTATTTGATATATATACATAGTAAGGTATATATGACATTCAACTTAGCACAAACTATATAAATATACCATTTCAAATTCTTTGGTACTCCTAGCTATAATAGTTTGTCACATAGACCTATCAACTTATGAGTATCTAGGTTGTTCGACATGTGAAACCTTACACTGGATCTTAGAGATCTTTAGTTTTTTTTTATATCCGAAGAATATGTCACATAATGACTCAGAAAATACTTAAAGTTCTATGAAACTAGTAGTAGTCCATTTATTTAGGAGTACTTGGTTTGACTAAGCCAAATATTTTAGTTACTACTATATCATACTTTGTGTCATTATAATCATTATACTTATGTGTAATCTGATGTAAGTCCTATCATAGTGAGCCATAACTTATCTGACTTGTCATCTTTTAAAGTAAGATACAAAAACATTCATCTTTGGCTCTAAAGATTATCTTTACAAGCCATGTTTACAAAATTGACAGTCTAATAGTTTAAATGTTTTTTGCTAATTAACCTTATCAAATCTTTAGTTTATCAAGTTTTGATCAACTTGGGTTAGCTGTAGGGGCCGGTTCCCAGCTAGCGGAGGTCCACAGGGGACGCTTAAATACCGTGTCGCTTATAGCTATTTACGTCCGGTTGACAGAAGGACCCTTTCGGCTTGTACCCAAAATAATCTCAACTTTTTTTTAAAAACTTTAGATTTATAGGAATTTGCAATATCACTAAACTATTTTATTTTGATTAAATTGTTTGAACGTGTCATAGGATATTATAATGTCACAGTTTATATGCAAACCAATGCCTGCCTAACATAATTTAAAAATTGTGACAATATGGTCAGCTAAAGTTCAAACATGCAAACCGACATAGAATAATGTCATATAACAATAATTCATAAAGATAGAGCAAAGAAATTTGTTTTACGTACCTTCAACCTTAGGATGTTTGTTCCTTTTCTAATCAAGTCACAATCTATAATGCTTCTGACTTAGAGAGATAACATTACAAAAGATCATGTTAAAACTAAGAGTACAAAAATAATTTTGTATTAATTTGATCTTTAACATAATGCTTCTTTCATTGACAATTAAAAGTTTCTAATGATTTTTTTTATAAAGAAAATGGAGGTTAGTGTACATATTAATAAGAAATATAACTAAAATGATGCACATCTTGTTCATTCTGGCACAACAATGTAATTTATGCACAATAATACAATTTTGCAATAAATTTTAACAGCAAAAATAATTCAACAATATTTGTAAAATAATCAGATAAATAGTTTTGTTAGATATCTCTTAATTACAAAATATCTTTGTTAATTATGTAGTACAAAATCAATACATACAGTCATTCATATTTATATCATCAATCTGATACATTACATTAAAATACTGAATAAGTAAATAATGCAGCAAAAATAAATACCCAATGATGACCGATTAATCATGCATGATTTTCAAATCAAAAGTATCTACAGATTTAAAACCGAAAAAATAATGTAGAACTTTAGTTACTACTGGATTTCCTTTGGATCCATCTACATAAATAGAAGGCTCCTTATTTATGAAAGAATAAAGTACCTTAATATTTAACTATGACTACTCAACAATCCCTTAAGCAAAGAATTTCAGCAAGTGTGCTAGCGCACACATCTTTAGCAACCAAAGAATAATGTAAGCTAAAGCAAAAAAACCAAATATAGTTAATGGCCGAAACTTTTCAATATCATCACGTTATACGAGGTATTGACTTATACAAAGGTTACGAGCAACTTTAGATGGGATCGTCTCAAATCCAATAAGATTATACTGACTCATATAACAATCAACCAATCTTATAAAAACATACAATATATTTTTATTATAATTTTATAGATCTACAAGCAACTCTTTTTTTTTTGTAGAAAATAAGAGTAATGTAAATATGAGATAGACTTAGTTTTTTTTTCTCTGTTTCTAGTTTAAAATCAATCCAAATGCAAACAAATCTAAAAACACAAGACGCGGCTTGAACCCAAATAAAATTAGTAATCAAAGCCAAAAAAAATTAAAACTGAATTTGAACAGTTATGATTCAACTTATAATATACTTACTATATATTAAAGATCCTCACATCCAATATAATAAATAAGTCTCATTTGCAATTTACTCTAGTTACCATATAAAACAATATCACAATCAAATTCCCACTCATTTAAACCAATTGGTTACAACAACATTAATATTGCTATAAATGCAGTAATGATAGAAATAAATGAACTTAATTGGAATTATATATATTTTGAGTAATTACAAAAGTGTAGATAATAGATGAAGTTGCAATTTTGGGATAACTATTTGAAGGAAATTATTTCTCAAAGAAATACCCGAAAATGTTTCTTAATAAGATAAATTCAATTTCCAGTAAATAGTATATTCTATTTATAAAGATGCAAAATTTTATTTATTTTAATTTCAAATCACAAATTTATTTTCAAGGTAGACATATAATATCAAAATTTACTATGTTGAAATCGAGTTCATAATATGAATATGAGTACAAGTTTAAAACTTGTTCCGGCATATAATTCAAAATTCTGTTATGTATTATGAATATGCTCACAATATTTTGTTGTGTAATTGCAAACTTAAAACAATATTATATTAAACATAATGAAATGTTATACAAGTCAACGAAACTTAGTATTATTCTAGCAAAATAATTATGTTATTGGAACATGATAATTTGCAAAGTAATTTGCAAGACTGTACAAAAAAAATCTAGAATTAATTTGTTCCATCATTTAAAGGAAACATTAACAAGGCATTCAAGTTCGTCAGCTCCTGTCAAAGTCATGTCCAACAATTTTCAAGCTTCTACATATTGGAGGTTGCAGCATTCAAGTTCCATAATGAAAAAAAATTTCTTGCAACAAAAATCTTAAAAGGATAATATGAGAAGCCAAGAGAATTCGTTGTACGAACAAAACATGCTTTCAAGTATATTCAGAAGCAAAGGTGATCGAACTCGAATAAAAAATAATATGATGCTCAATTTGAAAAGTGCAAAATGCAACAGGGAAATTAGAATAACAAAAAGCAAAAGTATTACTCTACAAAGTTTAGCATCCGCATGAAGCTTCATAACTAAGAGTAGTTATAGCCATTCAAAATCCATGATAATGATTCATTTGACCAAAAAATAAATTGTTATTAATATTAAATGATATCTAGTTTGTATATAGAGTTATAGCTACATAATTATCATGACCTCTTTTGAGCTCTTGTCAACCAACTAGCAGCAGGTGTATGAAAAATAATATTTAGACATTACCATTTGATCTGACATCTTCTAGACAATTGATTAATTTGTTTTTATATAATATAGTAACAAAACTTAAAAATGTTCCAAATCATAATTGAGCATGTAGCTCCCTTCATAATCAACTTCAACACTGAACCCGATCTCCTTACAGCCCAAATAGCACATGTACCCAACCAAGATAATTACATACTTCACCAAAAGACTTACAACTAAATTTCATGGTGAAAATCGGCCCAATTAATGACTCAATCACAAATCTGATAAAGGAAGGGGAATAAAATGCTTACTTTCAATTCAACCGCTAGTTATACCGAAACCAGTAGACTTCGATTAAGCTATGTCAAGTGAATCAGGCAAATATTCCATTCAAAGTAATAGGATCCGTTAAAGTCCCATCAATAAAAGTTACATAACTTGTTGAGATACAAAATTCTTAAAGATATATGTTCCATCAAGTGATACAAAACTTTGATAAGGTAAATTTAATGAACGAAAAACAAAAACAGGTGTGAGAACTGAAAATTTTTAACATGATAGTCATTGTTAAGTCTTTCAACATTTCAGTAAGATAAGCTTATACCATATACTTTGCTTCATGCCAAAAAGAGAGCTTGCATCATATAAAATCCTAGCATTCTACACATGGAAAACCAAAAAACTGTATGTAAACATGTGCATAGTGAACAAAACTACCAGATGAATGTGCTTCCTTCCGACATGACTTACAACAGATGGAAGAAAAAAACGTTTAACTCTTAGATTGATGGAAATAATTTTCTTTTCTCCTTTTTAAATCTGCAAACAAAATAAACAAAAATATAAAGTTACCGGCCTCCGGGGAAGTCACGCACGTAGCACTGCTCTAAGAGTTAATCCAGGTCTATGTGTAGACTTTTTCGAATGCTCCTAGTGGTAAAATCTCCACTCTACCGGTATTCCATCGTCGCACACAACTCAGGGAGATTGACCCTGACTTAGCTCTTGCCCAGAGCACAAAAGAGATGAAAAAAATAGAAAGAGATGGAGAGATCTTTTGTGAATGAAAGATTTTTATTATCTTATCAACAAAGGAATAGATGTGTATATATAGTGTATGCATATAGCTTAGAGGAATGAATTGCAAAAAATGAAATCAATAGTCATAAAAACTAGCCATTGGAACAATTCAATAGAAAATCAATGGCCCAATAATACTACATAATAACCAGCCAAATAAAGCATCCATTAAGGCATTAAAATTCATTCATTTGGAATGAATCAAGATGAAACATGTGGAAGAGTTTTGGTAAGTTGTGAATGAGGAGCAAGTAGTAAGCTTTGATGGATTAATTTGAGGAGTTAATGAATTTAAAGGGAATTAAGGGGTGGTAATGAAGCCATTAAGAATTTAATGAGAAAATAAAATTTGGAGGTTGGTTTTTTCCACCAAGAATTACAACATGGATGCCATGTAGGGGAGTTTTCTTAGAAGAAAAAGAATTAACTCTAACAAGGATGCATGTTACTTTTTGCCATTCGGACTTGGACTCGAATACGGGCTCAAGGATGCTTCGTGCATGCACGAAAGCGTATGAGGGGGTAGGCGTGGACTAACATACGACTACACTGATTACAGGATGATCTAAAATATCAAACTCTATTTTAGAGTATCGATATTTTAGTTCCACATCAGATAGGAGAAGAAATGAAGTCTCACTCCACTCTATATAGAGCCCCCTGGCCTCTTTTTCAAGATGCACAAAAATAATAATGTAAAGGGATCCAGTTGAGTTCAGGAAGCCCGTTCGAGTCACAAAAAGTTGACTACGAGCGTTCTAGAAGTTCTTTGTGAACTTGCTAGTTCTTGGGAGTATATTGTGGCAGGCGTATCTTGCTTTGAGCAACGGTGGTCTTCACCAGCCCAATAAGAATAATAATTTGTTATTATTTCTTCTTCTATTTGTAATATGTTATGTTCCAATTGCAACATATTTGCAAGGAAGAACGCTCTCTTTCTATCAGTTTGTATTTGAGAGAGGAAGTTATAATATGAAAGGATAGTAGTATTCAGTGGCTTCAGGATTTTTCGGATAGCAAATTGTTTTCAGAATCTCCAAAATCCTAAGGATCTTTTGGAGAGCAAACTTGTTTATCGGAATCTCCAAAATGCTAAGGATCTTTTGGAGAGCAAACTTGTTTGCAGGAATCTTCGAAGTCCTGAAACTCAGTTTAGATACTTTTGGAGAGCAAACTCGTTTGCAGGAATCTCTGAAATCATAAAACTTGCTTCAAGAAATTATGAGAGAAAATTAATTTGCAAAAGGTCTCCCAAATACTACATATTCAGAATAAAGAGCAAATTTATTTGTAAGAGGTCTCTGCTTCTGATCGTTGCTAAATTAGAACATAAAGCAAATTTATTTGCAAGAGGTCTCAATATTCTACTCGTTCCTCTATCTAGATCTGTTTCGAGAACAACAATCTCAAAGTAAGATCTGTATTAGATGGAGAACTGTCATACAACTCTTCTTGAGATAAGTTTTAACGAACTTGAGAAGATTGACGGACATCACTTCCAATATTTGGATGATGAAGAGTTCTTTGTCAAATAGTTGGATGAGCGTTGGGCCTAACTATCCAAGAAGGATGATGTACATTATGTCATACCCCGATTCGACAAACCGTTTATCCCCGTTAGTATTATGCCAAATCGATCGTCATCACTAAGGCGTGATGCCGTACGAGTCTGAAATTGTACTCGTACAAGGCAAGAACGTTACGTTTTGATCATTATATTGACATACCAAGTTGAATTCACAAATCACATCAGAATTGAACACGCAGTTTAGGAAGATAGAAATATGCTTTTCATTCATAGCTTGCAACGAAGTGCAAGTCGTAATTACATTGGATGTCATTGCGGCTACATTGATTGAAATAAAAAAATACTCGACAAGCTGCCTGAACTAGTACTTGTCCTTCCATTCATTCACCCTTGTATACATAAGCCTTCATTGAATTGGCTTTAAAATACTTCAGAATAGGAAGAGATTCAAAATGTCTCTCCGAATTTCAGCTTCAGTTTAGAGCTCTCGTAGTACCTGGGGAGTTGGGGAGGGGGTTAGCACACTTGCTAAGCCCACTCATCTAATCCGACTCTGATTGTTAAGGTAGGCATGCTTTAGAGTTTTCTTTCTATTTAGAATATATGAATTCAGTTCATATCGATAGCCATCTTTGAAGTAATAAAGCATACAGTGAAACATAACGATTTATCACAATTCTTACCACGGTCGTGCTCGTCCCTGCATAAAATAGAGATAGTAATTATACCTGCATAAGACAATAGGTGAGCATGCTACTATCTTATATGTGGTCATTGGTCTTATGCACCGCTTGGGACTTAATCGAATTTGGGATGCGACGCTACCCTTTCAGCCTAGGTTGCAAGCTTTACTGAAGGTCTCGCATGCCTTGCGCCGAAGCACGATAAATATTCCCCCTAGGACGATTCGGTTCCGATGCCCTGGATACCGTTTCGAGGAAAACGAACTTGTGCACAAGTTGTCCATGACCATGCAAATGAATGAATATATGAGACCGATTGTGTAGCGCGGACAGTCTTAAGTAGCATTATCATTTGGACTCATGCACGAGTTCGTTTCCTCAAAGTCGTACGTTCTGATTTAGCGTCCCATAGGCACCAAATTGTTCAAGGCATCATAAGCCACCATTGACATTTCATATTATTTTGTAGTACGTGAAATAGTCTATCTTTTTACTAGAACCTTAAACTTTTCGGTTTTTGTGCGAAACTTATATTTTTAGAGTAGATTTCTCTAAATCGATACTTTTTTTTGAATTCTTGATCTTAGTGGATTGGCATGCATTTAACTTAGCATCGTCGAATTGAATAAGTTTGAGGCAAAAGAATTTCGTTTGCGGGACAGAGTAGAAAAGAAGGGGCCGAACCACCCACCAAGTATTTGATCGTGCCGATAGTCGAAGCGCTTCGCAACGTTCAAGCTTCAGTTATGCGAGCTCCTGCAATAGCACCAATACTTAGTCAAAATTCCATCTTTAATCCTTCGTTTCAAAATACGTAGAACGCATTCAGAAAATGACGCAAAAATACATTCATCAAAATCAAGCAGCGAAAGCTCCAAAAAAACCATACAGCAGTTTGGTCCCGTCGAAGGGACTCTTATATAGAGAGCTCACTCGCCGAGACGCAGCCTGCTGCATCTAGGACTTATTCTAACAGAAGCCGTTCCATTAATTGGATTGATTCTCGTAACATTCGTCTAAATCGATTTGATCGATGTCGCAAGGTGTTATCGTTTACCAAGCTCAGCAATCGAGTCAGATGACCATCTAAGTTCCCGACCAATCTGACTCGGTGCAGGCATATTATGGAGTCTGCTGCCTATCGGAAGCGGGGCACTACATATTACATGGCAGATTGGATTTGTCGACAGTACATGGAGATTACAACTTGTACTGGAGCAAACGAGAAGTCTCTCAAGGAGCATCTCAAGACAAATAAGAAGAAGACCAAGGTATTTGTGCGCATGTCGCAATCATGTGCATAAGATCTTTCAAATTTTGCGTATGTATACGTATATGTCTGCTCAGATGATGTGCATAAATTTTATTCAGATTATGCGTATGTGTGCCCATGGATTCTGTTCGGCATTGTGTCACGCCCCGCTCCCGTAGGAGAGATTGTCCTCGCTAAGGCGTGATACCGCACGAGCCTAGATTGCGCTCGTGCAAGGCGGGTTCCCTAACGGCCGATTTCAGCGGCTGCGACGGGATCGTCGCACAGAAGTTCCAAGCAAAGATATTGAATAATAGCAGCAAAATTTAGAACAAAACCCAAGTCATTGCAAAATACTCTTTTATTGATATTAAAAAAAATGGTTACAATAGGACGCAAGGCCAAGATTACAAGTCTCTCAAGCTCACTCATCTCACATTACAAGTTCACTCTGCTCTCTCTCATCTCTTAACACAAGTCTTGAGCCAGCGGATGCTTCAGAAGGCAACGTCCATACATTATGTCCTGTATAAGTCTTTAATCCATGCGGCCGTACGCTTCGAATTGCCAAGGAACTCCGTGTCTTGACGCATCCAAGCGAGCTCCGTACCACGAGCTTCTACCTGCGCCTGCACATATAAACTATGTGGGTGTCAGTACTCAACTGTACTGGTGGAATGAGCTCCTCGCCCACCCATACAAAACCGACACGTTATTTTACTTTGTGCAACATAGTCCCTTCTTATCAATTATCTTTCTACTCTTGTCTTAGGATCAGTTTTAGGACCGACGCCTTGGCCTATCCTGTGTCTCTCGACCATTCCGTGCTTGCAACATCGACGTTAACCTATCAAGTCGTGTTTGCCTTATGACACTTAATCAGAGACGCAACTACGCGATGAGGCTCCATTTCCATGTGATCGTGCTAGGAATCCATCGTGTCGTGCCTCGCAACTCAGGGTGACTAAACCATGTCGCCGCCTCGCAGCCCTTGCTACTTTGATCACCAACTGACCCAATCAAGACTTGTGAATGTTAGTGTCACTCAACCAACTTTGTCTTGCGGCGGTTTCCCGACTTAAACAACTCAACCAACTTATGCAACTTATATGCCGACAACTCAAGACTCGATGCCACATCTCGTGCCGAAGCACGACGCCTACATTGCAACCAAATCTTAGGCCCAACATTGTATTCAAACTATATATACACATTCAACTCGACTCCTTGATATAGTGCACTCAATACTCGACTCAATCCAAAGGTATACTTATGGATTACTGCCCATGCCCACTCATCTATATGAGGTCACTAGCATGACAAGCTATCATGGACATATAACTTGTGGTTGGCCGGGACCCTTCCAGCGCAAGGTAGCTAGCCCCGTGGAAGTCCCTGACTAACCCGGTGCTATCGAGTCAGCACAGCTATCACCATGTTTCCTTTCTTGGCCGAAACGGTACCATGGCCCTGGGTTGCCGTTACGGGGAAACTCTACCTTGTAGACAAGTTGTCCAATAACCATGCAAGACCCTTCACTCAAACTGACGTCTCATACAGTCATTCTACTTTCAGTGTTATCATCTCTTTCCAAAACTAAGTTCAAGTCTTCTATCCTTGAGACCCCTCAAGGACCCCTCGACGACCCACGGTCGCGAGCATTCTTTCCATGTTAACATATCATTTCATTCACTTAATGCCTATTTGATAGTCCTTTCTCCAAAACTCATTAAATCAACCGTGGTTCATGCCTTAAACACTAAGTCCATGCATCGTGCCTTAGGCCCATCATGCTCTACGCGACACTATCGCCCAACTCATACTCCATATGACTAGCTTTAAAATCGTAGGACTTTGTGTCTATACTCAGCCGTAGAACTCATAGGACCGTGCTTGGAATATCTTAGGTCGACCACCATCACTTTGCCTAACTTAATCAAGCCTACAACTTAACCCAAGGGACGAGCAAAGGCTATGTCAAGCCTTGCATCGCGGAAGCGTGCATGTTTTATCGAGCATTTACGCGGGCGACGCCTACGACTTAGGCTACGTTCATAACTTCGCCTACTCAACCAACTTTTCTTCTCCTAAGCCACGGGACGAAGGATCGAGTGTCATTTTCAAAGCACGCCGTGCACAAACTCTAAGCCAACCATTGGACCTTTCCATATTCTAACTCAATTTGACCCTTCGGGATTACTCCCTTTAGCTATGTGGATTTGTCTCTTTTATTATTAAGCCTACTTGTGCAAGTTAAAATCATGCGATTCATTATGTGAAGGCTAAGATGAGACAAGTTCACCGAAACTATCCTACCTGAGCGAGCGGTCGCCTCAACTGAGCGATGTCTTCGAGCAGCCGTTGCAAGGCTAAGTCCGAACGCCGTCGACGTTTCGATTCCTCCAATTGACTGAGCGGGATGGGACACTACATCATACACCACTCAGAAAAAGTTTCGTCCTCGAAACTAACTGAGTACACTTATCGACTTAACACTTTTACTCAACGTTCAAGAACTCTCGCACACACTTCTCCTATGTATTTTCTAAATCCGAGCCACGCTCGTGCTACCCTCAATCTTTTCTTCAAAACTTACGATCTCAAAATCCTCGACACTTTTCTGTTCCTCAAGTCTCACTTGAATTCAACGTATCACTTAGTATGGATCGTGCATATATTTTGGCATCCCCAAAATATATACATTTCAGCCAAGCCTCGTGATAGCGAATTCTGTCATTACCACTCGAGTCGGATCGTGCACGCATTCAAGCATTCTTGATATACATGCATGTTATCCGATACTCGCGAGTGGTGCCTCCACAAATCCTATCACTCCGTACCGGAACGTCTGTCTAACCGCTAGGCTATGTCTTTCCGTCAGTATTGGAATCATAGTTCCCAAACAACAATATCAACACTGACCCCATCCTAAGGTCAAACTAAATTGATAATACAGGATTTTCTACCCAAGCTCGCATCACTCCGATTTCTAAACTTTGAGCATCGATTTCCTACACACATTCCAACGTTCGTCACACGGGGTCCGAGTCGTTCAGCAAAGCCATCCTACGATAACTCATGTTTCAACCAATTCCTTGACCTATCGATATCCCTCGTTCATTAAGCCATTTCATATAGTCTATCTCTTTGAATACGTTCGACATAGTCCGTCTATCGATCCTTCCAAGTCAAGCACGCTACTACACGATTCATCTCTAAACCATAAGTCATATTTCATACTCCCTAAGTCATTTATCCCAATTCACGAAATCGATCACAAGGTCATCTGACTTAACAATACGTTGCGCCCCGATCTCACGCGAGTCAGATTATCCACGGTGGGCACGAATCACCATGCATGCTCCCGCGAGATAATCATTCTCATCGGGATGTAACTCTTATTTTGTGTCTAGACTAATTCATTTTTAATACGGATTGGACCTACTCAATCCTCAAGTTTATTTCATTTATCAATCGCAAGTCCTACAAATCCTCAAATTCACCTTCGCATCAAGACGACAAGTTGATACAATCAAAGTTGCCGCATCCTGATTTTCCGAGTTCGGTCATTCTCGTGACATGAATCACCATGTCAGCGCTCACGCGAAACGATCGCCCTAAATCTGACGCAACGTATGTGCAAGGCTGGAGTTGCGCTCGCGCAAGACAAGAATATCGACATTGTGGCTATCAACGTAACCATCAAGACACGATCATTTTCCTCCAACATTCATCTCAATCAAAATCCTAAGTATGGCATCCAACTGAATAATAACACTTGCACAATCGTCATTTGCCGAGTCAGAGTACCCCCGAGTTATCGCATATCGATCTTTGATGCGCCTCAATACTATCGACGATATGCGTAACCTGACGATCTTCCTTTGCAACCAATTTCAAGTCGTGCGAATGATGCTATCGTCCGACTGGATAATTGCCTCGATATTCAATTCAAGTTCGATCATTATCCCTCGAATCATTCACAACATCAATTTCCTCAAATCCAAATTTGCGTATCGTTCATCCCTTTACTAACTCAAATCATCGAGCAACATTCAATCCATTCCTTCGTGTTATTTTAGTAACTTCAAATCAGACCTTTCGTGCACGCTATCTACCTTTCGTGCTAACTTTTCATATACAATCAATATCAATTTCCTCGAACAAGTCATCGTACACCCTAACTTTTCCTCGATTCAATTTCACCTACTCAATCATTTTTGTATTTCATACTTTGCACAATCCTCAATCCCATACACATTCCGTGCACGTCAATTTCTAGGCCGTTCGAATAAACTTATCAAACTTCAAGACAACAAGGCTTTGCATACGTGTGACGCTTGCTGATAGACTCATCGACACCCCGAATCCTCAATCGATCGATCGACATCCCGGAGGCTATTGTATACACCACTCAGGAATGAAGTCATTCAACAAATCCTCAAAACTATCATTCGATTCACAATCTACTTCCTCGAATTTTCGTCCGAACGATTCCTTAAATTTCAAGCACGCTCACCTTATATCGCACCGACGATATCGTCGCTCGATAGCATCCCTATCGATAGTCATCCCACTTACTCAACCAAGTCTAACCCATCATTGCTTGAAACATTACGAATCCCGTACTCGACTTTGCTAAGGTCGACACAATCCTTGGTGTATATGCACAGCCCGACTTAGCCAACCATGCTTACGTAAACCATCTTTTTGTTTTATCAAAAACTGTTCTCCTATGTTTTACAAAATATTTAGACTTATTGTATGGATATCTCGTAGGACAATTGAGAGAGAGCGCACCAACGATATCAACTTTGCAGAAACAACAGAGTTAAAGAATTCAATCAATAGTCCAAGTACGTAAAGCCGTGCTCTGATACCATTATGCCATGCCCTGCTCCCGTAGGAGCGATCGTCCTCGCTAAGGCATGATGTCGCACGAGCCTAGATTGCGCTTGTGTAAGGCGGGTTCCATAACGATCGATTTCAGCGGCTGTGACGGGATCGTCGCAAAGAAGTCCTAAGTAGAGACATTGAATAATAGCAGCAAAATTTAGACCAAAACCCAAGTCATTGTAAAATACTCTTTTATTGATATTAAAAACAATGGTTACAATAGGGCGCAAGGCCAAGATTACAAGTCTCTCAAGCTCACTCATCTCACATTACAAGTTCACTCTGCTCTCTCTCATCTCTCAATACAAGTCTTGAGCCAGCAGATGCTTCAGAAGGCGATGTCCATACATTATGTCATGTATAAGTCTTTAATCCATGCGACCGCATGCTTCGAATCGCCAAGGAACTTCGTGCCTTGACGCATCCAAGCGAGCTCCGTGCCACGAGCTTCTACCTGCACCTACACATGTAAACTATGTGGGTGTCAGTACTCAACTGTACTGGTGGAATGAGCTCCTCGCCCACCCATACAAAATCGACACATTATTTTACTTTGTACAACATAGTCTCTTCTTATCAATTGTCTTTCTACTCTTGTCTTAGGATCAGTTTTAGGACCGACGCCTTGGCCTATCCTGTGTCTCTAGACCATCCCGTGTCACGCCCCGCTCCCGTAGGAGCGATCGCCCTCGCTAAGGCGTGATGCCGCACGAGCCCAGATTACGCTCGTATAAGGAAGTTTTATAACGGCCGATTACATCGGCGGCGACGGGGTCGTCGCACAGAAGTCCCAAGCAGAAATATTGAAACATGCAGCGGAAATTTAGAACAAGTACACATGAACACAAGTCATTCAAAAGAAGCTCTTTATTGATATTGAATACAAGATTACATTTGTGGGCGCAAGGCCAAATTACAAGTCTTACGTGCTCACTTTTCTCTTATTTACAAGTCACTCTGCTCTCTCGCATCTCTCGATACAATGCTTGAATCCAGCGGAAGCTTCGGAAGGCGATGTCCCTACATTATGTCCTGTATAGGTCTTCAATCCGTACGGCCGCACGCTTTGAATCGCCAAGGAGTGAGCTCCTCGCCCACTCATGAAAAACTGACACGTTTATTTACTTTGTGCAGTTTAAAACCCTTTCGATTGTCTTTCTAGTCTTGCCTTAGGATTCATTTTAGGACGAGGACGTCCGACCAAACCGAGGTGCCAAGACATATTCGTGCTATAATTCCAACGTGTGTTTCGATCGAGGCAGTGCCTCATCGTGCATGTACTTGACCCAACTTGAACTCGGGACGACAGGGTCGTGCCATACTCTATTCGCGACTTAGACATATTCGAGACAGTGCTACGCCGAGGAACAACTTACACGGACTTGGCCGTTCCAAGACCTTTACTTGAACTCAAGTTCCTCAAGCCTATTCTCATGCCAACGACGTCAAGGGGACGACTCGTGCAGGTCGTGCCGCTAGACTTGATTTGTGCCTTAAGACCTTGCTTAGACTTGTATATGCTTCAAGATTGAGGCCGCGCCTCGCAACTTATCAAGACTTTATTCATGCTACCGCCTAGCGGTCTTTCTATTTGACTCATGAACCAACTTAGACAAGACTTGCCAAACCTAGTATCGATCTCATGGACATCCCGACGCCAAGTATCGTGCTAAGCACGGTGCCTATGCTGCAGCCCAATCTTAGGCCCAGACATTGTGTTACCGACTAGACATGATTCCAGTTCTAAACCAAATCCAAAGGCATACACGCAGTGTGCCGCTATTGCCGACACATCTACATGAGTGGTCACTAGCAATGTCAAGCTATCTTGGACTAGCTCGTGGGATATCGGCTCATCCCTACACGGGTAGCTATCCCGGAGGCGCAAAAGTCTCCCAAGCGGTTATCCAGCATCCTACTTTGAGCCACAACGCGCTTCCCACGGGCCGAATGATCCCGGCGCCCCGGCAATCATTCGAGAAGACTATACCTTGTCGACAAGTTGTCCAAGGACCATACATACTCAACTCGATCTATCAAATCCTTCCTTAACATGACCATGCTTTCCTTTAACTCTCTCGAGACTTAACGAGACTCCCAAGCTGCGGGACCGATCACATGTGCGGGATATATCAAGACTTAGCGAGACTTCCAAGCCATGGGACGATCTCGTGTGCGGGACATATCAAGACTAGCGAGACTCCCAAGTAGCGGGACCGATCTCGGCGACAACCAGTCGCGTGGACTTCCTTGTTCGTGGCAAGCTTTTCACTAAATCGACCGTAGCTCGTGCCTTAGACAGATCTGGTTCTCTAGGCGACGCTAACGCTCAAGTCATATACTTTACACGACGAGCCTTGTTCTCAAGGGACTACGCGACTTGACAACCGCAGATAGAGCGGGACAGTGCTAGAGATGGCTTTGATAGCCCAACGTAACTCTTGTCTAACTTATTTGGGCAACGACTCGACGAGCAAAGGCTACACCGAGCTTCGTATCGAGGGAACATGCCGTACACGTGTTCGACTTGAACAACAAAGTTCTCGGGCGCCTAGACTTAAGCCAACAAGCCGTGCAAGACGACTTAACTTGCGAGACGTACGAAGGCTATGCCAAGCCTTGCGGGATAGGACCGAGCATGCTTTATTAAGCATTCATGCGGGCGATGCCTATGACTTAGGCTGATTCGAGTGTTGGGATAACTTAGCAACTTAGGCAAGCTTCCTTCTCCCAAGCCACGAGATCGAAGGATCGAGTGTCATTTGAAAGCACGCTGAGCCGACTTCTATAAAGACCGTGGGACCATTTTCCATGTTCTAAGACATTCCAACGGGTCGGGATTATTCCCTTAGCTATGTGCGTTCGTAGCTTTTATATTAGCCTACTTGTGCAAGTTGAAAATAATGCAAGTTATTAAGTGAAGGCTAAGATGAGAAAAGTTCACTAAAACTATCCTACCTGTGCGAGGAGTCGCCTCGGACGAGCGAGCCTTCGAGTAGCCGTTGCAAGGCTAAGTCCGAACGCCGTCGGCGTTTCCATTCCTCTGATTGACTTTGCGGGATGGGGCACTACATCATACACCACTCAGAACAAGTCTCGTCCTCGAGACTTTCCTGAAGGCAAGCCATCCTACCATTTCTATGGCCAAGACTTAATCATGCACACTCCGCCTATGCGTTTCCTCAATTTTGAGCCACGCTCTCATGACTATCAATCTTTCCGTTAACATGATTTCAAGATCTCGACACTCTCCCATTTTTCAAGTCTTGCTTGAACTCATCGTATCACTTGGCTGGATCGTGCACGTATTCCAAGCGTCCCCAAAATACATGTATTCAACCAAGCCGCATGATAGCGAATTCGGCGTTCTCACTCGAGTCGCATCGTGTACATACCCAGGCGTCCCAGAAATATATGTATTTCAGCCGAGTCTCGTGAGCAGGATTTTCTATTATTGATTCACTCTTTCAGTCCATGCTAATCCTCAAGATCGATACTTCGATTGGTAACTCCTGAAATAGGGTATCTCGTCTATCCGCTAGGCTATTTCTCAAGGCTAAGTCAATGTCAGGATTGGAATCATAGTTCCCCAACAATAATGCCAACGCTGACCCAAATCCTAGGGTAAAACCAAAGTCGGTAGTACGGAATTTTCTATCCAAGCTTGCGTCACTCAGATTTCTAAACATCGAGCACGTTCACCTATTCGCATCAATACATTCGTTGTGCATATTCGAATCCATTCAAATCATCAATTCTAACCAATTCATGTATTCGATCACGAGATCGTCTAGCTTTGACAATACGTTGCGCCACAATCTCACGCGAGTTCAATTATCCACGGTGGTTCATGAATCAACATGCAACGCACCCGCGGAATAATCATTCTCATCAGGGTGTAACTCTTGTTTGAGTCCAGACAAATTCATTTTTGATACGTGGATTGGACCTACGCAATCCTTAAATTCAATCATCAAGCACACCAAGTCATTCTCAAGTTCACCTTCGCGTCAAAACACAATCGATGCATACAAATTGCCATGCCATGCTAGTTCAATCACCCCCGCTGTATGAATCACCATACCAGCGCTCACGCAGAGTGATCGCCCTAGTCGACGCGATGCATGTGCGAGGCTGGAGTTGCACTCGCATAAGACAAGAATGTCGAAGTTGTGGTTATCGACGAAGCAAACCCAAATGTTTCATTTTTTTCATCCAAGCTAAGATCTCAATTTGATAGTCCGATCGTCATTCATTCAACAAGAAAATCCTCGAGCCATGTCTATCATTTCCTCGACACATTTCAATATCCCGAGTATAGCATCCGTCAGAACAATAACATTTGTACGATCGTCATTCGCCGAGTCAGAGTACCCCCGAGTTATCGCATATCGATCTTTGATACGCCTCAATACCATCGACGATATGCATAACCTGACGATCTTCCTTTGCAACCAATTTCGAGTCGTACGACTGATGCTATTGTTCGAACTAGATATTCCACAATTTTCTCGATATTCAAGATCAAGTTCGATCGCTATTCCTCAAGCTTGTTTCAAGATCGTTGTTCAAAACTCAAGTCACATTTCATTTGAATCAATCCAAAATCGTACGCGCGATCCTCTAAGTTTCCTCGATCAAGACCATTTATTTTCATTCATCGTTTCGAATCATTTTCTAACACGCGTTGCCCATTCACAAGTTGTCCGAACGAGATGCTCGTTCGGGGCATTCGAAGTCACGACCAACTAAGCGTGACGCGTTCTAAGGCTTTGCGCGATCGCATCGCCTCGTCGACATACTCGTAATCCTTAATATTTGCTCGAATCATTTCCAAGACATACCATACACCACTCGGATTCGAGCCATCCGATCTAGTCCTCAATCATGTTCACATTATTCGCTAAGACATCCTTCCGATTCGTTCGACGAATCTCTAGCATAGTCGCTCGCGTCGTCTCGACGTACTAAGTCGTTCGTACTATTTCCTCAACATCCAAGTCAATCTTTCGTGTATGCCTAAGCGTTAGTTCAATAGCGTTCCTATCGATAGACACTCTAAGTGTAGCTTCATTCCCGACCGAGCGGTAGTTAATATCGCTCGGAACTCGATCGCACCAAAAGGTCGAGGTGCGTGACACGCTGACTAAGTTGTGCCGCATAACCATCCCGTGCGGACTATATTCCGAGTTTCACGCTCAATTGCTAGGGTCATCGTAGGACTAGCTAGGAACGCACGCGACATGTTAACTTAGCACATGTTTTCTATCAAGACAAGTTTGACACCGTTGGCACAATGGCCTACCGATGCATTCGGCGATAGCCTACCGACGCGTTCGAGTGAACGCTTGTACGAGCTTTTGAAAATATTTAGACTTATTGTATGGACATGCCGAGGGACAATCGAGAGAGAGCGCACACTTATTTTCCAACGACGAGCTTTCAAAACTGAGAAATTCGACGTGAAGTCCAAGGACGTAAAGCCGTGCTCTGATACCATTATGTCACGCCCCGCTCCCGTAGGAGCGATCGTCCTCGCTAAGGCGTGATGCCGCACGAGCCTAGATTATGCTCGTACAAGGCAGTTTCATAACGGCCGATTACATCGGCGGCGACGGGGTCGTCGCACAGAAGTCCCAAGCAGAAATATTGAAACATGCAGCAGAAATTTAGAACAAGTACACATGAACACAAGTCATTCAAACAGAGCTCCTCGCCCACCCATACAAAACTAACACGTTCATTTACTTTGTGCAGTTTAAAACCCTTTCGATTGTCTTTCTAGTCTTGCCTTATGATTCATTTTAGGACGATGACGTCCGACCAAACCGAGGTGCCAAGACATGTTTGTGCTATAATTCTAACGTGTGTTTCGATCGAGGCAGTGCCTCATCGTGCATGTACTTGACCCAACTTGAACTCGGGACGACAGGGTCGTGCCATACTCTATTCGCGACTTAGACATATTCGAGACAGTGCTACGCCGAGGAGCAACTTACACGGACTCGGCCGTGCCAAGACCTTTACTTGAACTCAAGTGCCTCAAGCCTATTCTCATGCCAACGACGTCAAGGGGACGACTCGTGCAGGTCGTGCCGCTAGACTTGATTTGTGCCTTAAGACCTTGCTTATACTTGTATATGCTTCAAGATTGAGGCCGCGCCTCGCAACTTATCAAAACTTTATCCATGCTACCGCCTAGCGGTCTTTCTATTCGACTCATGAACCAACTTAGACAAGACTTGCCAAACCTAGTATCGATCTCATGGGCATCCCGACGCCAAGTATCGTGCTAAGCACAGTGCCTATACTGCAGCCCAATCTTAGGCCCAGATATTGTGTTACCGACTAGACATGATTCCAGTTCTAAACCAAATCCAAAGGCATACACGCGGTGTGCCGATATTGCCGACACATCTACATGAGTGGTCACTAGCAATGTCAAGCTATCTTGGACTGGCTCGTGGGATATCGGCTCGTCTCTACATGGGTAGCTAGCCCGGAGGCGCCGAAGTCTCCCATGCGGTTATCCAGCATCCTACTTTGAGCCGCAACGTGCTTCCCCCGGGCCGAATGATCCCGGCGCCCCGGCAATCATTCGATAAGACTACACCTTGTCGACAAGTTATCCAATGACCATGCATACTCAACTCGATCTATCAAATCCTTCCTTCACATGACCATGCTTTCCTTTAACTCTCTCGAGACTTAATGAGACTCCCAAGCCGCGGGACCGATCTCTTGTGCGGGACATATCAAGACTTAGCGAGACTCCCAAAGCCAGGGGACCGATCTCGTGTGCGGGACATATCAAGACTAGCGAGACTCCCAAGTAGCGGGACCGATCTCGGCGACAACCAGTCGCGTGGACTTCCTTGTTCGTGGCAAGCTTTTCACTAAACTGACCATAGCTCGTGCCTTAGACAGATCCGGTTCTCTAGGCAACGCTAACGCTCAAGTCATATACTTTACACGACGAGCCTTATTCAAGGGACTACGCGACTTAACAACCGCAGATAGAACGGAACAGTGCTAGAGATGGCTTTGATAGCCCAACGCAACTCTTGTCTAACTTATTCGGGCCACGACTCGACGAGCAAAGGCTACGTCGAGCTTCGTATCGAGGGAACGTGCCGTGCACGCGTTCGACTTGAACAACCAAGTTCTCGGGTGCCTAGACTTAAGCCAACAACCCGTGCAAGACGACTTAACTTGCGGGACGTGCGAAGGCTATGCCAAGCCTTGCGGGATAGGACCGAGCATGCTTTATTAAGCTTTCATGCGGGCGGCGCCTATGACTTAGGCTGATTCGAGTGTTAGGACAACTTAGCAACTTAGGCAAGCTTTCTTCTTCCAAGCCACGGGACCGAAGGATCGAGTGTAGTTTAAAAGCACGCCGAGACGACTTCTATAAAGACCGTGGGACCATTTTCCATGTTCTAAGACATTCCGACGGGTCGGGATTATTCTCTTAGCTATGTGCATTCATAGCTTTTATATTAGCCTACTTGTGCAAGTTGAAAACAATGCAAGTTATTAAGTAAAGGCTAAGATGAGGCAAGTTCACCGAATCTATCCTACCTGTACGAGGAGTCGCCTCGGACGAGCGAGCCTTCGAGTAGCCGTTGCAAGGCTAAGTCCGAACGCTGTCGGCATTTCCATTCCTCCGATTGACTTTGTAGGATGGGGCACTACATCCCATGCTTGCAACATCGACGTTACCCTATCAAGTCGTGTTTGCCTTACGGCACTTTATCAGAGACACAACTACCGATGAGGCTCCATTTCCATGTGATCGTGCTAGAAATCCATCGTGTCGTGCCTCGTAACTCAGGATGACTAAACCATATCGCCGTCTCGCAGCCTTTGCTACTTTGATCACCAACTGACCCAATCAAGACTTGTGAATGTTAGTGTCACTCAACTAACTTTGCCTTGCGACGGTTTTTTCGACTTAAACAACTCAACCAACTTATATGCCGACAACTCAAGACTCGACGCCACATACGTTGTAACCAAATCTTAGGCCCAACATTGTGTTCAAACTATATATACACATTCAACTCGACTCCTTGATATAGTGCACTCAACACTCGACTCAATCCAAAGGCACCCTCATGGATTGCCGCCCGTGCCGACTCATCTATATGAGGTCACTAGCATGACAAGCTATCATGGACACATAGCTTGCGGTTGGCCGGGACCCTTCCAGCGCAAGGTAGCTAGCCCCCTGGAAGTCCCCGACTAACCCGATTCTATCGAGTCATCACAGCTATCATCGTGTTTCCTTTCTTGGCCGAAACGGTCCCATGGGCCAGGGTTGCCGTTAAGGGGAAACTCTACCTTGTCGACAAGTTGTCCAATGACCATGCAAGACCCTTCACTCAAACTGACGTCTCACACAGTCATTCTACTTTCAGTGTTATCATCTCTTTCCAAAATCAAGTTCAAGTCTTCTATCCTTGAGACTAGGGCTGCAAACGAGCCAAGCCGAGCCAAGCTTTTGTAAGCTTAAGCTTGGCTTGACTAAAATTAATCGAGCTCAAGCTCGAGTTCGAGCTTGATATTTTTTTTATTTTAGAGCTTGAGCTTGGCTCGAGCTTGTTTATATTAAGCTTGAGCTTGGCTTGGTTTGAGCTCGAGCTTGGCTTGATAAGCAAGCTTGATAAATAAGCTCGATAAGCTCAAAATCAAGCTCGTTTAAGCTTGATTTCAAGCTCGCTCAACTTTATTTCAAGCTCATTAAGCTTGGTTTCAAGCTTAACGAGCTCGATTTTAATTTAGTTATGTTTGAATTCAAGTACTTGTAATATTAACAATTTATTTATAAAAATTTAATTAAAAAAGTTTCTTAATATCAATTATTAAGGACATATAAATATATAATGCACAAATATATATAAAATTAGAATTCAATAAAGAACAAATGAGCTTTTAAACAAGCTCCTGAACGAGCTCTTAAACAAGCTTCTAAACGAGCCAGCTCGCAAGCTTATAAACGAGCCAGCTCGCGAGCTCAAACGAGCCGAGTACTTCTAAGCGTGAGCTTGGCTCGTTTATTAAACGAGCTCGAAAATGAAGCTTGAGCTCAGCTTGTTTAGTAAATGAGCCGAGCTCAAACGAGCTTTTATCGAGCCGAGCTTCGAGCAGCTCGCGAACGGCTTGGCTCATTTGCAGCCCTACTTGAGACCCGTCAAGGACCCCTCGACGACCCACGGTCGTGAGCATTCTTTCCATGTTAACATATCATTTCATTCACTCAATGCCTATTTGATAGTCCTTTCTCCAAAACTCATTAAATCAACCGTGGTTCATGCCTTAAATACTAAGTCCGTGCATCGTGCCTTAGGCCCATCGTGCTCTACGCGATACTATCGCCCAACTCATACTCCATACGACTAGCTTTGAAACCGTAGGCCTTTGTGGCTATACTCAGCCGTAGAACTCATAGGACCGTGCTTGGAATGTCTTAGGTCGACCACCATCACTTTGCCTAACTTAATCAAGCCTACAACTTAACCCAAAGGACGAGCAAAGGCTATGTCAAGCATTGTATCGCGGAAGCGTGCATGCTTTATCAAACATTTACGCGGGCGACGCCTATGACTTAGGCTACGTTCATAAATTTGCCTACTCAACCAACTTTTCTTCTCCCAAGCCACGGGACGAAGGATCGAGTGTCATTTTCAAAGCACACCGTACACCAACTCTAAGCCAACCGTTGGACCTTTCCATATTCTAACTCAATTTGACCCTTCGGGATTACTCCCTTTAGCTATGTGGATTTGTCTCTTTTATTATCAAGCCTACTTGTGCAAGTTGAAAACATGCAATTTATTATGTGAAGGCTAAGATGAGGCAAGTTCACCGAAACTATCCCATATGAGCGAGCGGTCGTCTCAACCGAGCGATGTCTTCGAGCAGCCGTTGCAAGGCTAAGTCCAAACGCCGTCGGCGTTTCGATTCCTCCGATTGACTGAGCGGGACGGGACACTACACATGGTGCATAGATTTTGCTCCAACTATGAGCATGGAAGTGCATGACAATCTCGCATATGTGCTATTTGTATATGCACGTAGGGTGCTACATATCTTGGCATATGGGTCTTCTCGGATGAGGTGCATGGGACAACCCGGATGATGCGCATGGATTGGTGCATAGGTTTTGCTCCAATATGCATATGGTTTCGACTGTATAAGCGTGAAGATTCTTCAGGAGTGTAATAACCCTACATGAAGATAGTTTCATCTTGGTGGGGTTAGTTATGACTGTGGCTTAGAGGGTCATTTGAAGGAGAATTAGAAAACCAAAATAGCAAGCCACACGTGCAAGGAGCTGTTCACCTTGGACGAGCCTAGTTGTGATGAAGGCCTCGATGACGAACATATTGCTAGCAAAAGATCTGGAAATCGGAATCATAGTCTTGGACTTTCGAAAAGTTGTTGACACTGGTGTACGTGTATGACGTACATTATTTCTGAGGACCTGATCTCAGGAAGTCTGTTGTTTGATATAGACTTAAAGATGGACATTCATGCTGACAAGATGTTGGTTTCTGGCCAGGAACATGTTTTGGAAAAATGTTCAGTACCAAGAGAATGTTTGAACTTTTGCTGATGATGCAGTTTCTTAATTGAGTTGTGACGATTGGACTAGGACATGTGCTATGTAATAGCAGACTCAAGATGTCTAGTCTAAACCTTATCTCTAGAATATGGGGGTAAAGGGGTGGAGGATTATGCATTCTATGCATGGGACAAAGATTGTTAGGAGACTGCTCAGACGAATATACTAAAGTACATATCTTCACGAGTTGGTACACTCAGAAATCTGTGACTTTCATTAATTCTCCACAGAAGCCGGATTAAAGTGTATTAATACCTTCATAGACAATTTTCGATGGACTCATATCAGAAGATGGAGCATTCGAGAAGTTTAAGGACTTTAAGGGCAAAGCTGAACATCTAGCCGGTGACAACTCAAGTGGCTCAGAAGTGGTTGAGAATGAGAGTATCATTTTCTTGGATTTTCATTTCTGCAATGAACATGGAATTGTCTATGAAACGACTGCTCTATAGTCTCGTTACATACTCAGGGATGATCAAGGCGGAGGGTATCATTTTCTTGGATTCGCATCTTTCTTTATGAACATGGAATTGGCTATGAAACGACTGCTCCGTAGTATCTCTAATCCAATAAAGTTTCAGAGAAAAAGATCAAGACGCTGTCAGAGATGATGATATCATTATTGTGGATCTTTCAATACACTTCTGGGGATATATTGTGCTTACGGCTATGTTTATTTTCAAGTAAAGTACCATTCGCCACTTCTGTCATTGCTTCTCATAAACACTGGTTCAAGATTAAACATGACTTGAATATCATTCAAGTGTGGGGGTGTCTGGGGTACGTAAAACCTTTGGATATCAAGATCAGAAGCCAGGGACGAGAACCAAGTGGATAAGTTGTTGAAATCTATGCGCGGAGATCCTTTGATATTGTATCATTTATATCATTGAATCTCGCGATGCAAAATTCTTTGAAGACAAGTTTGCTATGGACAAGAACATTTTTCTCACGAATGTTTCGGAGAACATTGTTGGTACCAAGGAGGCAAGTACTTCCAAAAAAGGAGTTATCCAGGGAAAGTTTATCGTAGATGAGACCCGCTTGAACCAGTATTCGCCGAGCTGTTAGCAAAGCGAGTGAGAAGGCCTAAATGTTTTGGAGATAACTTTATCATCCATCACATGGAGGCTGATGAGATGATGAAGTCGAAAGATGCGATCTTCTGGAGGAGAGAGTCAATGATAAGATTACTCCTTAACATCTGATTATAGTTGGGTATTGGTGAATCTGCCTGAAGAAGCTAAACCCATCGAATCTTCTAGACGAAGAAGAAAGAAAAGGCCCAAGGAATTGTTGATAAAGTTTGAGGCTAAGCTGGTAGCCAAAAGGGTTTTCTTCGAACATGAGATTGATGAGTTTGACACATATGCTCCAGTAGCTAAGGTGTAAACTGTCAGGATGACGAGGGATGGGACTTATATTCATAAAGCTGATTCTTCATCAGATGAATGTCAAGATAATATTTCTGGATAGTGATATGATATGAGGGATTCTCACACAATAGTCAGATGGATTTATCGTTTATGGTCTTGAAGATAAAGTCTACAGGATTAGTAAAATCCATATACGACCTGATGTAAGCTCCCAATATGTGGCATGAGAAGATTGACCTAGTCAACAGGTCAAATGGCTACAGGATCAGCGGACTTATATGTGTGATTACACAAAATTTGCTGATGATAGAGGAGTCATCGTTTGTCTTTGTGTAGACGACATACTGATGTGTAGACGACATATTAATGTGTCACTAGAACAAAGATGCTTCTCACGTCCAGATTATGTATGAAGGACATGGGAGATGCAAATGTTATCATAGAAATTTGGATAATTCAGATGGGAGTTTAGCTTGCTCCGTCACAAGTTCACTACGTAAAAAAATTGCTCACACACTATGGATATCTGGATCTTCCAGGGATGATACTCCTTATAGGTGTGATCAAAAGCTAAAACCATATCCTGGAGAAGCGTCAAACAGTTGGTGTACTCGAGTATAATATGGAGTTTGATGTAGGCTACAAGTATCACCAGGCCTGATATAACTTTTGTTGTAGGCATGTCGAGTCAATTCACGAGAAATCCAAGTGTTGATCTTAATTTAAAAAGTTTTGAAGGGAGTAATAGAATATCTCTCAGGGACTCAAAAGGATGCACTATAGCGGTTACCCTTCAAGGATAGAAAGTTTCAGTGATGCCAATTGGTGCTCAGAAAGACAAAAAGAAGAGGTTACATCTTCTACATAGGTAGTGCTGCTATATCGAGGAAGTCGAAGAAGTAGATCCATGGGTAGTGCTGATATATTGAGAAAGTCAAAGAAGCAGACCTTTCTCTCACTATGGAATCTAGTTCTATCAGCTGCAGCGAATGAAGCGGAATCGCTTTTGGTATATGAAACGGAATGGCTTCAGGATCTCAAGAACGGTCTTTCCATTGGTGGTGCATAAATATGGATGATACCGATGTATTGCGACAACCGGACATGAACTTCTTATTGTTGGTACACAAACTCAGGCAATGCCAATATATTGAGACAACCAGCTGTGCAGTAGTGGCATCGGCTGATCTCTTCGATGATAAGAAGAGAATTGTGTGTCTAGGGTACAAGAACTGAAGGAGCGTATCAAGCGTGAATTATTATAGTAGGTGATTTTCAGAGTTAGAATAATCTGATGGATCCATTCAAGGCTGTAGGACCGTTGAGCACCTGTAGAGGGGGTGGATAGAGTGTGTGTGACTGCAGCAGAAATAATCACCAATTAAAAATTTAACAGTTATAAACTATGGCAGGAATAAAGAGAATAATTTAAATAGCAGTAAGAGATAGAAGATCAAATTCAGTAAACACCGCGATATGTACTAGTTTTTCTCTAAGAGGACTAATCCAGTCGCGAGTACTCTTGTCCGCTGTTAATCTACTATTCACAAGCTAAATGAGAGCTTGTCGTCTCTTTACAACACCGTGTTTGGTGACAAGTGCACGACCGACTTTACAATACCGTACTTGGTGACAAGCGTAAGATCGACTCTGAAAACTGAGATGTTTTCTGAACTTGTAACCTCTTTATAACTCTGCAAGCCAAAGACTCTAAATCGAACACAATGTTACTGACTTTGGCTAAGAGATGTATAGGTAGAATGTGAAAGCTTTAGATCATTTGAAAAATACTTTGAAGGATAGATAGAGAGAAGAGTGAATGAGTGATTAGAAATTGAAAATTCTTCTCTATTTATAGGTATTTTTCCTGACCGAACTCGGACAAAGTTCAGGCGGAGTTCGGATGCTAAGATCTCTCAAACGAATATTGTATGCAGATTTAGACGCAACTGAAATTCAAATTTGAGTTGACTGAACTCAGTCAGAACTCGGCCAGAGTTCTGCCAGGGTTTTATCACTTCAGAACTTAATTTAAATGGCCAAATTGCATAGGAATTTTGGGCTTTTTGGACATGTAGGATTTTGATGTATAGGTAGGCATTTAGGAAAGATGGACTAGAGTTATATCCTAGACTCGATAAAGATAAAAATATAGAAAAAATATAAAACTTGACTCGATATTGATTCCAATACAAATCGCTTTTGAATGATGACTTGAATGCTAGTTGTAGATGCAGTCCGTTCTTTGATATTGATTTTACTGACCTGAAATGTTAGTAGCAGTTCGTATATTTTGCGTATCGACTTAAGTCGTCGTTTATTATCAAAATCAGGTGTGACCAAATGGGCCAACAATCTTCCCCATTTTGATAATTGACAAACTTGAGTCTATACCTATAGCTAAAATTTAACTTAAAATAATATACCTGACTTGTTCTTTGATTGATCGTTTGAATTTTTATTTTTATTTTTTGTATTGCTCTTTTCCCCGTTTGTCATGTACAAAATGAATAGCTCCCCCATAGTGTGTGAGTCCAACAATGTAGATACAGACAAGGAAAGAAAAAAGAGTAATATCCAATATACAAGTTATAAGATACAAGTATGAAGATAGTAGAACTAGCAGTAGCAGTGGATAAAACTGATAAACTCAACTAAAAAACTGATGAACTAAAACTGAAGAAAGTACATCATAAGCCTATAAACATCATAACTATAAGAGTTTATGACTGCTAAATGGAAACTAATAATAAAAACGTCCAACTAAGAAAGTTTGAACTGATACATAATGCAGTTACATAGATCATCATCACTAGCAAATAAAAAACTCAAAACACTAACTAAATGCACATCTCACATATAAGCATCATCATCATTAGCTAGAGCAGGTGGCTGAGGGTCAAAATAGGCTGTGGTCGGATCAAGTGTCCGAAAGTAGTCGGGTCGTCGAACCTCGGTCCATTGAATGCTGAATGATGGATCATCGGAATGGGAGTAGTAGGGTGATGCAGCAGACTCCAGTGTAGATCAGCAAGAGTGTTCCTCAATACCTAGGCCTGAGAGGTATGTCGGAACTCAGCATCTACATAGCTCTGATGACGTTGCCCGGAGAGGGTGACAAAGTTATCAAAGTGCTGATAGAACTGGAGGTCGAATTCTGGAGCAGAAACGGTAGAAGCAGGAGCATCTGGATCGGTTTGGGGCTCAACAGGAGCAACATCGGGAGGAGGTAGAGGCAAAGGATACTTCCTAGATCTAGTCAGCTCAGAAGATGACGAAGAAATAGGACAGAGAGAGAGATTGATCTAAAATCTCTTGAAAATAGGTGTCAGGGGTATAAAAGGTTACGCCCCACCCGTCTGCAACCAATCATCCAACCATAAAAGTTTTGGGAAAAGAAAATGGAACACCAAAATGTAGATGATACATTGCGGACATCTCAAAGAACGTGATCTTGTCAGAAGATCCTGTCTTGGGAAGCAAAATAGAGAAAACAAAGCGATGTAATTCATAAAAGTTTTGGTTTAGATGTTTTACAAATATCCTACCACTGTGAGGGACAGGGTTAGGATGACACATATAGACTTTAAGAGAGTCGAGGGTAATGTCTTCGAAAAATTGGACTTTGTGAATATCAACTAAAACCTCGCCAACATCAGGCATGTAAAAATACACACTGACGTCAGTTGAGTTAAACTCAATTTCATATCCAGAAACACAAGAATAGATACTACTGTCAGGTTTCACTTGCATGTTGCAATAGAACATTCTAACGATATTATCATAGATATTATCGGCAGTAGAAAAAAAGTCCCGAAGATTGAGTCTATCGAAAGTGTTTGCATATTCAGAGAAAATAGTAAAGTTGACAACTCTCGCGAGACATATTTCCCGAAGAGAAAAAGAATCAAACCAAGAGTTTGAGAATTCCACAGTTGGAAAGAGTGAAGCGTCAAAGTCCTCTTCGTCGGAGGGACGATTGGGACTAAATGTATTCACAGGTTCATACTCCGAGGTTGAAGATGAACCCGCTGTGGAGAAAACTTTCTTCCTCTTATGGATTTGCTTAGGAGTCATAGATGAAAAGAGAAGGAAAAAAGTAATACCTCAAGGAAGTGGAGAACTTATGGAGGAAGTCACCTTCCGAGCTTTGAAGATCTAGAGGAAGAAGGAGAAGAGCTTCAAGTAGTAGAAGACAGGTTTTTAGAGGATTTTTGGTGGGTAGATGAAGAAGAGAGGAGATAAAAATAGAGTTTATATAGAGGTAGGGCCGGCTGCTGCTGTTCTAGAAAATTGAACAGTGCCGATCGAACTCGGTCCGAGTTCTGCCAAAGTACGGCCATTTGTATTTTCAGTTCATTTATGCATGATGAATGATAAATAAACTTAATAACTTTTAAACTTCTTCATTATAATGTTCATTACTTTGGGTTAGCTGTAGGGGCCGGATCGCAGCTAGCGATAGTCCAAAGACTAGTATACCGTGTCGCTTCAAGCTATTTATGCCTGTATGACAGAAGGACCCTTTCGGCTTGTACCCAAAATATCTTCAATTAATAAATGTCAAAGTTTTAAGTCATAAGAGTTTTTATTAATCATAATGCATCATGAATCCGAAAATTCAAGTATGTCTAGCTCACGGTGCAGATAGTTAAAACGGTCTTCAACTCGTAATTTTATGAAAATATCTGCTAGTTGATGATCTGTGCCAATGAACTCTAAGCAAATATCTCCGTGTTGTTGGTGATCACGTAGAAAGTGATGATGAATCTCTATGTGCTTTGTGCGTGAATGACAAACAAGGTTCTTAGTCAAGTTAATCGTGCTAGTGTTATCACAGAATATGAGAATCTTCGGGTAGTGCAGATTGTAGTCTTCTAGGATTTGCTTCATCCATAAAATTTGAGCACAACAGCGTCCTACAGCGATATACTCAGCCTCAGTCATTGATAGCGCTACAGAATTTTGCTTCTTGCTAAACCAGGAGACTAAAGCTTTTTCTAGGAAATAACACCTATCGCTGGTACTTTTACGGTCTACTTTGCATCCTACAAAACTCGCATCAGAATAACTGATTAGGTCAAAAGAGGTAGTTTTGGGATACCACAAGTCGACTGTAGAAGTTCCCTTAAGCTATCGAAAGATACGCTTAACGGCATATAGGTGTGATTCCTTAGGGTTAGCTTGATATCTTGTACAGATACAAATGCTAAACATGACATCAGGGCGACTAGCAGTTAAATATAATAAACTAATAATCATACCTCGATACTTACGCTGGTCAACTGGTTTGCCACTTTCATCAATATCAAGCCGGGTAGATGTAGCCATTGGAGTTCCGATAGGCTTTACGTTGTCGAAGTCATACTTCTTCAGTAAATCCTTCGTATACTTAGCTTGGTTGATGAATGTTCCATGTAAGTGTTGTTTGATCTGAAGTCCTAGGAAGTAGTTCAGTTCTCCTATCATACTCATCTCAAACTCACTCTGCATACACTTAGCAAACTCTTGACAAAGATTTTCATTAGTAGAACCAAATATTATGTCATCTACATAAATTTGCACAAGAAGAATTTCATCATCTGAAGATTTGATAAATAAAGTAGTATCAACTATTTCTTTTGAAAAACTATTTTCATGTAGAAAGGCACTTAGGCGTTCATACCAAGCACGAGGTGCTTGTTTGAGTCCATAAAGTACTTTTCTAAGTTTGAAGACGTGATCGAGTTTTTGAAAATCTTCAAAACTAGGGGTTGTTTCACAAAAACTTCTTCTTTCAAAAATATATTTAAAAATTCACTTTTCATGTCTATTTAAAATAATTTGAAATTGTGAAAACATGAAAATGCACAAAATATGCGGATAGTTTCTAGTCTAGCAACATGGACATATGTTTCGTCATAATCAATACCTTCTTCTTGATTATAATCTTGTGCCACTAAACGTGCTTAGTTGCGTAGAACTTGTCCATCCTCAGTTTATTTCGGAACACTCATTTGGTACCAATTATCGATTGACCAATAGGTTCAGGAATAAGTTTCCAAACTTAGTTTTTCTCAAATTAATTAAGTTTCTCTTGTATGGCATCAATCCAAAATTCATCATTAAAAGCATCTGTTACTGTCTTAGGTTCTACTTGCGATATAAAAGCCACATTAGTGGCTATATTAGTGTCTTTATTAGAAGAACGTATACTTACACCTTTTGATACATCACCTATGATGAGATCTCTGGATGATCTGGCAAGAATTTCTGAGATTTGAATCTCTCTATTAGATCTTCCACAGGGCTCTCCCTGGTAGCAGTATCTTTGAATGACTTGGATTTAACTTGTGCAACTTTATCATCATTGTCGCTAGATCTGTGACTATTTAGCTCATCAAAAGTAACATTAATGGATTCTTCAACAATCATAGATCTTTTATTAAAAACTCTATATCCCTTACTCTTCGCAACATATCCGAGAAATATCCCTTCATCTGCTTTAGAGTCGAACTTTCAAGTTGTCCTTGGTGTTCGGGATAAAACAGCGACATCCAAAAACTTTGAAATAAGAAATATTTGAAATCCTTCCAAACCAAAGCTCATATGGTGTTTTTTTCGATATAGGTCGAATTAACACCATATTTAAAATATGACAAGCTGTACTAACAGCTTTTGCCCAAAAATATTTAGAAAGATTATGCTGATTCAGCATGATTCTAGCCATCTCGCTTAGAGTACGATTCTTTCGCTCCACAACACCATTTTGTTGGGGAGTTCTATGACAAAATACTTGTTATCCACTATCATCACAAAAATATTTGAAATCAGCATTTACGAATTTGCCACCATGATCACTACGGATACGAGTAATCATAGCCTTTTTATTTTGTACCTTTTTACAAAATATCTAAAATTCAAAAATTGTATCACTTTTGTTTGATAAAAAGTAAATTCATGTAAAATGAGAGAAATCACCTACAATAACAAAAGCGTAGAGTTTACCGCCAAGACTAGCGATTCTACTAGGACCAAATAAATCCATATGAATTAACTTCAAGGGTCTAGAGGTACTTACAGCGTTGATGGATTTAAAGTAGACCTAGTTGCCTTGTTCTTTTCACAGTCGGCACATACCATGTCTCTCTTCAATGTGATCTCAGGGAGTCCTTTTACCAACTTTTTAGTGCACAGTCATGAGATAGTATCCATATTGGCATGTCCTAGTCTCATGTGCCATAGCCAACTTTCATCTTGATTTGCTACTAGGCACCTTACTGCATTATTAGTACTCTCTAGAAAGAAAATATAAATATTGTCTTCTCTAATCCCTTTATACATGGGATTACCAGATGACATTTCATATATAGTACATTTGTCTTTTACAAAGTTGATGCCATAACCATTAATCAAATGACTTGTGCTCAGTAGGTTATGTTTCAATTTCGTAACTAGATAAATGTCTTTTATTACTGGGTAAGGAGACATACCAAGAGTGTCATTTCCAATTATGTCACCTCTCAAGTTATTTCCGAAGGATATGTATCATGCGTAGCGAACAAGGATGCATAACCAGTCATATGCCGCGAACATCCGTTATCGAAGGTCCACTTGCTTCTAGCATGAGAGGGTTGAGGGTCCACCTACAGCACGAATTGATGAATCCTTTGGTACCTATTTCTTGAAGGGTCCATTTTGATTAGTCTTAGGTCTCCAAACAAGTGTTTGATTGTCAACAAGCTTTCTTGCTAGACAATACTGTAATATGTGCCCGTGAGTACCACAGTACGTGTAAGTAAGTTTTGAAAACATGCACTTTGTTTCTGTGTTGACATGCATTTGTGTCTTCTTTGAAAACCTATAAGTGAAAGCATGATTGTGATTAACATGTTATTTGTGTACTTTATGTGGTTTAGTTCTCTTAGTTGTATTCTTAGCATTAGGACTAACCTTAGACTGTGTCACAGGGATGGCCTGTTTGCCTAACTTGATCTCTAACTTTGTAGAGACCGCACAAGACTTCTCATATCTAGCAGTCATATCAGCGAGTCTTTACTCTGTGATCAAGTGCCTCTTCTTCTCTATGTCATAAAGCTCTTGTATCTTGACATAGTCTCTTTCTTTCTTTTCAATGGTGAGGATAGCCTCATGATATTCACCTTGAGCTTGGCTATCTCATCCATATTACCGGTAGTAGATGTCTCTCTAATATCTTTGAGAAGATTAGACAATCTTGCTGCTTCAGTTGTGCATGCCTTAACCTCTTTGCGAGATTGCTTATACTTGTCTAACACATTTTTGTGTTCTTCAAGTAGTTCGCTAAAAGTATTTTCTAACTCATCGAATGTAAAATCATCATATAGAGGGTTAGTTGATACCTTATCGAATTCCATAAGACAAACATTAGCAGTATTGCAGGGTCTGTCCTCTTCCTCTGATTTATTGGCATCACTTTCGTGCTAGATGCTTGTATTTGCATACTTTTGACTAGTTATAGCTTTCTTGCTTGATCTTGATCTATCATATGGATTATTTTTCTTTGACAGTAGACAGTCCTTCTTTATATGCCCTGACTTTTGCATCTAAAGCACATTATTTCTTCGTCATTGCTTTCATGGACGTATTTCTTCCTTCGGTTTGATATCTCAAACTTTAAGAATTTCTTGAAGTTCTTTATTAGCAGGGCTTGGTCACTACCACTAGATGATTCTTCGTCAGAATCTTTACATACAACTCTTTTAGCTTGCGCTTTGAAGGCGATTGATTTTTCTTTAGGAGTTGCTTCTTCAAATTCTTATAGGTCCAGCTCGTGGGTCATCAACTTGCCCATGAGTGTCGCCAGAGTCATGGTGGTGAGATCGTTTCCTTCAATGATTACAGTAGCCTTCGGGTTCCAGTTCTTGGTTAGAGCCTGTAGCACTTTCCTGGTCTTTTCATGGTTAATGTAATCCTTACCAAGAGATTACAAAGGATTAGTAATATCTAGGAAACAAGTAAACATCTGTGTAATTGACTCGCCTGGTTTCATCTTAAAAGATTTATATTCCTATGTTAGTCTGCTGATTTTGGATTCTTTTACTTAGGAAGTCCCCTCATGGGTTACCTCAAGAAGTCTCCAAATATCATGAGACGTAGTACAGGTAGAAACTCGATTGAACTTCATTTTGTCAATTGTACAGAATAGTGCATTGATGGCACATGCATCTGTAGGAACCCTAGAGGGGGGTGAATAGGGTCAAGCTAGCTAATCAAGCACTTAGCACAAGCTAATTGGCAATTTAAAAATATAAGTGCAAGAGAAGAAGCAATAACAATACCGACACCCGATGTATCCTGGTATCCTCCCTAGAGGCAATCCAGTCCCGGAACTCTCTCCGAATTTAATCCACTATTTGAGCAAATAGTTACACACGAGTTTGGATCCGAAGAACTCGCCAACTTTTTACACGAGAGCTTTAATCCGAAGGCCTCTCCGATTTCAACCGAGAGTTTGGATACGAAGACTCTCCAACTTCAACCGAGAGTTTGGATACGAAGACTCTCCAACTTCAACCTTTCACAATAGGTTTTGATCTCCTTATACAATAAGATGAAGATCATACTTTTCAACTCAATAACTCTAACACAATTTGTGGATGGCAAATGAAAGCTTTGTAGAGTTGTTTGTGGATAGACTTTGGTGGTTTAGAAATTTTTAGGCTCAAAGCATCAACCTTGAATGAAGGGGTTCAAGGCTATTTATAACCAAAGCAAAGGAAAGTGCAATAATGCAACTTTTTCAGGCTGACGGATCATCCGCCGGATTTCTGTGGAAATCCGCCGGATCATCCGCCTGTATAGTCCAACGGCCATAAATAAAGCCGTTGGGATCAATCATTCGTAAGATCCGACTGTTGGAATACAAACGGTCATATGGCGGAAAATCTGTCGGAATTTCGCGATTTTCTGCCAGATAATCCGAACACTCACAGAAGGTATTCTCTGAGACCATTCGGATCTTCCGTCGAATTTTCGCGGAGATCCGCCGGATTATCCGGCAGGATTCCGAAGATTGTCCTGGGTTATTTTCTACCCTAGCTTTCGATTTGCCATCTATTTTTTGTGTTTACAACGATTCCTAAGACTCATTACAGACTCCAAATATACGGTAGTAGGAGCAGGCTTCTGCAGAGTCTTGAAATGATGATGGCTTGGCTTGGCTTCTTTCCTTGATAGATGTTAGCTTTTTTCCTTGGCGGCAGCTGTCCAAAGATATCCAGTTTGTGAAAACTGAATACCTTTCGGGGGCTTCGCCCCCGAACCCCCAACGAGGGGCGCTGCCCCCTCGACCTCCGTCCGTTGATCGGGCAGCGGAACCCCCGAGTGCGTGGCTCTGGAGATGTCGTCGGGTGGTTCAGAGAAATCTTGTGGGATTCGTCGTCTTTGGCCCACCATGATTTCTTCATTGCATATGTCCATATTGATCTTGCTTATTACTTTTCTGCATGTACAGGTTAGACGAACAAAGCAATATACATAGTAACAAGTATGATAAGTTTAATGCACATTAGGACAATGCTGAGTTTTAGTATAAGTGCCAAGGTGATAGCATAAATGATAGTGATATCATAATAATTAAACTTAATTGAATGACCACAATCAAAAACATAGTTTTGATTTTGGCAACCTGATTAAATTTAAGATAGATAAGCTCATATCACTAATAAGTAAACCAATAGGCACATATCACCAAAGGTATAAGTATAAGTAGAAATGCTATAGCGATAGTATGAAAATTAGTGATAATGAAATGCTAAACTTAACAGATTAACCATATTCAAAAACATGATACAATTATTGGGCCAACAATCTTCCCCTTTTTGATTTGGCAAATCGGTTAAGTTTAGTATGGACAGAACATATGCATGTATCACTAATATACAAAAGACATAAGCAATATCACTGAAAGCATACTACTTAGATTACTTATAAATACATACTTAAACGTACTTCTCCCCCTTTGGCATGATCAAAAATACGCTCCCCCGTACTAAGAGATAAAAAATCAATCTTAAGTACATAAATCAGAGCATGAGGAAGGCATAGACAATCATGATCAAGATATACTAATTGAGGAACAATAGGAGAAGTGTGTAAAGACAAGTGTATAAAACTACATACCAAATGTAGAGTACTAAATAGAAAATTGCTTGTCAAAACACAATATGGTTGGTAAAGCTAAAAGTATTTGAAAAATAAGAAATAAGTAGTTTACCAACTTGAAATCCAAAGAATAAATCCAAAACACAATAGGATATGAAATATTGCTCTAGTTTTGGAAGAGAACAATGAAATAAAGGATTTCAAACAAAAGCCATGAGGAATAGATAATTGCAACTAATAGATACCAACTGAGATATGAAATTAAATAAACTTGATACCAATTGAAAAGATGTAAACTTGAAACATTGATCAAAGAAACCATTAATAATTATAATTGTCCACAAATAAATAGTGGAACAAAATAAAAGAATGATCAATGTAAAATATTGCAATTGATATAAAGTAATCTCATTATTTGCAAGATCTATATGCTTATCCAAGTTCATGCATTTGAACTCAATTTCCTTATCATGCTATATGAATACCCTTTAGATAAACATGAAGGTAAATGAGAGAAATACTTGAGAAAGAGAAATTCAGTCGACTTGAATGCTCCCCCTCAAAGTACTACCAAAGTTGATAAAAAATTATGAATTTTGGATAAGTCCTCAACAAGGAAAGCCAAATCAATTAAACATGAAAGAAAAGCCAAATCAACGAAAGCATAATATTCATCAAGGTAAGATCTGAAAGTTAATATTAGTAAGATGACATATTTAACCCATATGAAAGAGAGAGATAAGATAATAAGGACAATCACATATACTCTCATAAACCCTTCAAAATAAAAATATTATGACCTCAATCAATAAGATATGAAAATGAAAAAAAATATGGGTCCATGATAAACTATGTATACGACATATTAGAGGGTATAGATGAATTAAAACAATTTATTTGCTCCCCCTCAAAATATGCGTAACTAGTTTCAAAGCACTTATAGCATCAAAATTTAGGGGTAAATCAACTATGGATTTCTCCCCTTGCTCAATGCATATAAGGCTATAAAATCGTCATAAAATGAATAATGTCATCTTTAGTCAAGAAGAGATATTCAATTAATACTTACTAAAGATAAGAATTCAAAAGAATATTCCAATATAGCACATGTAATCAAAAGATGACATACACTAACCTATGTAGAAGTAACTCATATTTAAATAAGATATATTAATGTATGTTACCTTTTGAGAAAATGTCATCATGAAAAAGAATAAGGACAGTTAAATCAATCATGATGAGAGTCAAAATATCGCTCAAAAATAAAAATAAAAATAAACCTCAAATATCATGTCCATGATTATCTAATCAAGAAAGAATCAACCAATTTATTACTTTGTATGGACTAGGTATGTTGTACCACATATTTATCCAACAACGGATAAATCCAAACCTTGCTAATGGTAAATTAATAACCCATAAAGTTCAAATAGCAAAGGTCATATGTGATAAACCATGAGTAGTCAAAGTAGAGTAATAAATTAACTTGATAATCTCATAACTAGATAATTTAAGACTACTTAATCATTAGGATCATTCATAAAGTAAACAAAAGAATAAACATGATCCAATGATAAATCTCATAAAGAAAAAAAAATTCAAAATTCATATTTATAAAGAATCTTACAGATCAATGAAAAATATGGAAAAAAGTCAATCTCAAAATGATCACACATTCAATCTAAAGAGATGTAATGATAATACGATAAAATTATGACTCAAAAAGTGAGAGAAATTTAAGAAAGACTTGCTAATGACTAGTATAGAAGAAGGTTAAACAAGGAATCACAAACCTCTAAGAGAAAAAAAGATCTAATAAAGAATTTGTAAAACTAGTTTTAGAGATCAAGCATATCACAAATCTTGTTTTTGTAAACTAGCATATCATATATAGATTGAAGTATAGGAATATAGTTAGATGTGTGAAAGCGAGCCAAAATTATATATCTTAATAATATATCACAAATAAGCAAACTATATAATCCAAATAAGATTAATGAGGGAAGCCATTAACAAGATAAATGTGCTCATTAAATCTTAAGTCACTAACACTAAAAAATACTTGCCTAAGCAAAGAGTTCTCAATGAGTATAATACATTTTGAATGATCAAAATGATTTGTAGACTCTTTATTAAGCAAGGATAAGAGTATAAGATAACAAAATAAAAAGAATTAGTATAGGCCAAAAGAGATATTCATGTAAACACAAATAAAATAAATCTCTTTGCCAAGTATAGAGATTAACCCAAGATAATGAAATAATGGATCGATCTAGAGAATGCAAAATATTAAAGCCATTATGAAATAAGAGTATTCTCTAGAAATGGGAGATCTCTAACCAAAAGCTCAAACCATAGTAGCTAAGGACATAAGACATATGATGTATAAATTACATGGATTCTCATGTGCTACAACAACATCATTGGAAAACAATAATTCTAAAGAAGCATAAACCCAAAGAATGAGCAAGGAAAGCATATTAAAAATAAGAAAGCTGATCGGATTATCCGTCGAATTTCAGTGGAAGTCTGGCGGATTATCCGAACTTAGTGCTCATAAAGCTGCTAGAATAGATCGGATCCGTCGGATTTTTGCGGATATCCGTCGGATGATCCGAACTAATGCTCACAGACTTGCTGTTTGCAGTCGGATGATTCGTCGGATTATACCGAAAATCCGTCAGATTCTTCGTCTCTCTATAAAATCAAATTTTCAAAGAGCTTTCATAAATAGTCATGAACAAGACACTAATAAAGATTTCTCTCAACATCCTAACTTAAAGGTATAAAATAAATACATATGAAAAGTTAGAAATCACATAGTTAAAACTATATATATAAATAGGCATACATGAGAAGATTCAACAATCAAGAGAAAACTATGTATCCATAAAGTCAACCAAAAAAAAAGTTAAAAAGACATCATTAAAAGAAAGCTTTAAGGAAGAAGCTTATTGATTCAAAAAGAGATACACAAAATTTGATCAAAAGAATCAATAGCTAGAGTATGAGTTAAGCACAAGTTTAAAAGTAACAAGTATGAATAAATACTCTTCAAGTTAATATAAAACTTTAGCTTAACTCATATGCCTACATAAAGGTATTTATACAAAAATAGATATCAATATAAGAGATACATGAACTATATGTAGATGGAAATTTAATATATATAGTCATGTATCCTTAATAAATATTTAAAAAACCATTACAAATTCAAAAACATGTATAAATAAACTTCATTAGGCAAAGACATAATTGATTCTCAAGAAGATAATCAAGATAAAGTATGAGAATCAATAATGAATATATTATGTAAGCACAAGGTTAAAATAGAAGTATAAGTGTATACTTGTCAAGTGATAAGAAGCTTGTGCTAAACATATATATTCACAAATACCAATTTAAAGTAAATATTACAAATTAATGAGAAATCGGTAAGAAGTAACTATCCTCAAAAACTTTAGAGACGGAGAGTTAAAATCATATTAACTCAAATAAAAAATAAGCTCCTATGGACTAGAGTGATATGCATGCTTCATAATATAGAGATTAAAAAAACAAGCATGCATAAATCAAATGTGTCACACTTAATAGAAAATGAGTGATAAACTACATAGTGTGAACTAATCATTTAAGCCGAGTAACTAGTCATGCTAGATAAAAGAATTTATAAGAAAATTAACTAAGCATGCTAGTATTGTATCTCATATTGATTTATATAGAAGGAAACTGAAGGATATCAATGTGAGCTAGTAGCAAGACATCAAGAGAAACATGCTAGATTCTACAAATATAAACAATTTAAAGAGAAACGATTAGCATGTTACCAAAGTGGCTCTAGTGGCCACACTTGTGTTGGTGCAATTGTTTGGAAGATGACCTTTGAGATTTGCAACCACCAACACGCTCCTTGGTGCTATATCCCGATACAAGAAGCTTTACCTACAACATTAGATGAAGACTTTGGTATCTAAATAAACTTGGATCCACATTTATTAGCTTTAGGAACCCATATAGCACTTACTCTAACATTAGTAGTGAAGGTCCTACGAATAGAGCATGTAAAGCTCATGTGTCCAATGTGAGAGCAATAGAAGCACCTAATACTAGTGTGTGCACATGTATCAGAATGAGCATGGTTATGAACATGTGACATACTAGAATGATGAATATCTCTAGAATGAGCATGAGAAGATTTGGTTTTAAGAATATTATGTTCTAATAGCAAATCATCATGCATGCAAGTAAGAGAATCAAATTTAGCAATTAAAATATCATTCTTTTTTTCAAATAAAGCAATTCTAGAGATAAAAAAGCATCATTTTGTTTCTTTAAAGTGTCAATAGAAGAATCATGCAAATGATTTAGCTCATGTGTTTGCCTCTTAAGATCTTCTATTGATGAGGAAAGAGATTTGATTTTCAAAATTAAAGCCTCATTCAAACTCTTTAAAGAAACACATGATGAGTTTTGAGAATCAAGTCTAGATAATAAAACATTGTTTTCATTTCTCAATAACTCATTAGATTCTTCTAAATGAACAACCTTTTCAGAAAATTCTTCATTGGTAAAATGAAGGTTATCAAGAATCTCTAAGGATTGTTTAGCCATGGCTTTCCACTTAGAGCATTTCTTGCATTTAGAAGAACCATGATTGTCTATTCTACTAGAAATAAAATCCTCCTTATTGGAGGAGGAGGAATACGATGCCATAGAAAAAATAACAAGGATCTACTCTAAGGATGTTAAGCCTAACAATAGAGTCCTTGCTCTGATACCAATTGTAGGAACCCTAGAGGGGGGTGAATAGGGTCAAGCTAGCTAATCAAGCACTTAGCATAAGCTAATTGGCAATTTAAAAATATAAGTACAAGAGAAGAAGCAATAACAATACCGACACCCGATGTATCCTGGTATCCTCCCTAGAGCCAATCCAGTCCCGGAACTCTCTCCGGATTTAATCCACTATTTGAGCAAATAGTTACACACGAGTTTGGATCCGAAGAACTCGCCAACTTCTTGCACGAGAGCTTTAATCTGAAGGCCTCTCCGACTTCAACCGAGAGTTTGGATACGAAGACTGTCCAACTTCAACCGAGAGTTTGGATACGAAGACTCTCCAATTTTAACCTTTCACAATAGGTTTTGATCTCCTTATACAATAAGATAAAGATCTTACTTTTCAACTCAATAACTCTAACACAATTTGTGGATGGAAAATGAAAGCTTTGTAGAGTTGTTTGTGGATAGGCTTTGGTGGTTTAGAAATTTTTAGGCTCAAAGCATCAACCTTGAATGAAGGGGTTCAAGGCTATTTATAACCAAAGCAAAGAAAAGTGCAATAATGCAACTTTCTCAGGCTGACGGATCATCCGCCGAATTTTCACGGAAATCCGCCGGATCATCCGCCTGTATAGTCCAACGGCTATAAATAGAGCCGTTGGGATCAATCATTCGTAAGATCCGACCGTTGGAATGCAAACGATCATATAGCGAAAAATCTGCCAAAATTTTATGGTTTTTTGCCGGATAATCCGAACACTCACAAAAGGTATTCTGTGAGACCATCCGGATCTTCCGTCGGATTTCCACGGAGATCCGCCGGATTATCCGGCAGGATTCCAAAGATTGTCCTGGATTATTTTCTACCCTAGCTTTCGATTTGCCATCTATTTCTTGTGTTTACAATGATTCCTAAGGCTCATTACAGACTCCAAATATACTGTAGTAGGAGCAGGCTTCTGTAGAGTCTTGAAATGATGATGGCTTGGCTTGGCTTTTTTTCTTGATAGATGTTGGCTTTTTCCCTTGGCGGCAGCTGTCCAAAGATATCTAGTTTATAAAAACTGAATACTTTCGGAAGCTTTGCCACCGAACCCCCGACGAGGGGCACTGCCCCCTCGACCCCCGTCCGCTGACCGGGCAGCGGAACCCCCGAGTGCGTGGCTCCGGAGATGTCGTCGGGTGGTTCAGAGAAATTTTGTGGGATCCGTCGTCTTTGGCCCACCATAATTTTTTCATTGCATATGTCCACATTGATCTTGCTTATTACTTTTTTGTATGTACAGGTTGGACGAACAAAGCAATATACATAGTAGCAAGTATGATAAGTTTAATGCACATTAGGACAATGCTGAGTTTAAGTATAAGTGCCAAGGTAATAGCATAAATGATAGTGATATCATAATGATTAAACTTAATTGAATGACCACAATCAAAAACATAGTTTTGATTTTGACAACCTGATTAAATTTAAGATAGATAAGCTCATATCACTAATAAGTAAACCAATAGGCACATATCACCAAAGGTATAAGTATAAGTAGAAATGCTATAGCGATAGTATAAAAATTAGTGATAATAAAATGCTAAACTTAACAGATTAACCATATTCAAAAATATGATACAATTATTGGGCCAACAACATCTAGACTAGCCTTTGACTTTTTTTCGTCTGTGTATTTATCATGTGGCATGTCTACAAGTTTACCTTCAATCACTATAGGTGTCGGCTTCATATAACCGTCAACTACTATAGACCAAAGATCAAAGTCAAGAGACTTTAGAAAGAAAGTCATTCGTGTTTTCCAATATGTGTAATTTGTTCCATCAAATAGTAGAGGTCTATTTGTGGATTGCCCTTTACCGTTGAATATTGATTTTACAGCTGCCATATACTCTCTAGGGTTGTTATATTAGAATATAAACCGCTCTGATACCAATTGTAGGACCGTTGAGCACCTCTAGAGGGGGGATGAATAGAGTATGTGTTAGTGCAGCGAAAATAATTACCAATTAAAAATTTAACATTTATAAACTATGGCAGGAATAAAGAGACAATAATTTAGATAGCAGTAAGAGATAGAAGATCAAACTCAGTGAACACCGCAATATATACTGGTTTTTCTCTAAGAGGACAAATCCAGTCACAAGTACTCTTGTCCGCTGTTAATCTACTATTCACAAGCTAAATGAGAGCTTGTTGTCTCTTTACAACACTGTGCTTGGTGACAAATACACGACCGACTTCACAATATCGTGCTTAGTGACGAGCGCACGACCGACTCCAAAAACTGAGATGTTTTCTGAACTTGTAACCTCTTTACAACTCTGCAAACCAAAGACTCTAAATCGAACATGATGTTACTGACTTTGGCTAAGAAATGTATAGGTAGAAGGTGAAAGCTTTAAATCACTTGAAAAATACTTTGAAGGATAGATAGATAGAAGAGTGAATGAGTGATTAGAAATAAATTTTTTTTTATTTATAGGTGTTTTTCCTGACCGAACTTGGACAGAGTTCGGATGCTAAGATCTCGCAAATGAACGTTGTATACAGATTTGGAGGTAACTGAAATTCAAATTTGAGTTGACCGAACTCGATCATAACTCGGACTGAAATCGGCCAGAGTTCTACCAGAGTTATGTCACTTCAGAACTTAATTTAAATGGCCAAATTGCATAAGAATTTTGGGCTTTTTGGATATATAGGGTTTTGATGTATAGGTAGACTTTTTGGAAAGGTGGACAGGAGTTAACCTAAGCTAGTAATAACCGATCAATTTTATATTCCATATCCTATATTCAATAAAGATAAAAATATAGAAGAAATGTAAAACTTGACTCGATATTGATTTTGGTACAAACTGCTTTTGGATGATGACTTGAATGCTAGTTGCAGATGCAGTCCGTTTTTTTATATTAATTTCACTGACCTGAAATGTTAGTAGCAGTTCGTATATTTTGCATATCGACTTAAGTCATTATTGATTAACAAAATCAAGTGTGACCATTAGGCAATGGGCCAACAAAGGCCTCAAGCGCCTGCTTGTCGAGGACTCGGCAAGAAAATGGGATTGACGGACATATGATATTGTGTCTCTGTAATCCTACCATAAAGTTTTATGCTATTGCTTCAAAAAGAAATATACCAGACATCTAGCTTTTGGTTCAAAAGAGAACCATTGACTGGAAGAATATCATGAATAGTGGGTAATCCTTTGGAACATTATGGGATTACGGACCCAGAACCATTGTTGTCTACTGTTTGTGCTTTGTATAGAACAATGTCTTATGAAAGGATGTCTTGGAAGCCTTAATGTGTTTTCGGACATTTGGAATGTTCGGCATGCTTTACAGGAAGAACATGTAGCACAACACTACAAAGGAGCGTAGTACTCCATGTTGCAGTGGGATGACACCACATGAGATACCTAGTAAGGGTAAAACCTCGGCTTTGGGCCAAGTCACAGCGGCGTAGCACCGCACATAGGCAAATGGGCATAATATAGTAGAATGAAGAATGGTAGGCAGCGCTACAAAGAGGATGGGCCTTATATTACAGTGGTGTGACACCATATGAGGTACCTAGAAAGGGTAAAGCCTCGGCTTTGCGAGCCATGTCACGGCGGCGTAACACCGCAAGGAAGTAAAAGATTTCATGCTGGGTAGTTTGGCACTACAAAGAGGATGGGCCTCATGCTATGTAAAGCCCATAACCTAAATAGCCCAAACTCAATGACTTAAACCCACTAGTTATCAACCCGACCCAAACCCTTTAACTCTAACACTTTCAAACCCACGTCCCCTCTCTCCCCTGAACCGCGTGCACCCCCCTCTTCCGGATCTCATCTCTATGTAACCCTCTCAGAAACTCTCATCCTCCAAGAACAGAAACTCCATTTTCCTTTCCCCACCAAAACCTTCACATCTCTCAAACCACTCCACCATTCCCAAATCCGAGGACACCCCCGCTATCACCTCGCCGTTCTCTCCAATTCCAGACCACTCTTCCTTCCATTCCGTGCTGCGCCCGAACCCGCGCCTGTGCCAGACTGCCGCCCGCCGCCGCCCGTCGCCGGTGCCAGCCACAGCGCGGACCCCCCAGCTGCCGGCAGCCGCCAGCCTGCACCCGCGTGTGCCGGACCCCCCCCCCCCGCTGCTCATGCGTTCCCACGCGGCATCTTCGCGTGTCCGCACCTCCCGTACGTGCTCGTGTTCCCGTGGTTCCGTCGATCCTCCAACGGTTCATTCCGAGCTCGAGGCCTCCCCTCGATGCTCCTTCGTGCGAACTGTTCGTATATTCCTGTCCCGAATACCTTATGTCATTTTCACAGAACCCATTTTATGTCCTGGCCAATTGGAATAGTTTAGTTCTGTAGTAATAATGTTGGTTCATTGTGTAGGAATGTGTTAGTATAAATGGTTTAATCATCAACTAGGATAACTAAATAATATTAGTAATATATGTTGTAAGGTCTTGGTTATGCTTAAGTTGCTAATAAATAATTATTAATCCTGATTAATTGGGATTATTAGTATAAAAAGTTATTATTAGTTAAATTAGCTAAATGATTTCAGTAATTAAAATGCTACTAGAAAATGTATATATATTTCTAAAACAGTTTTATATCTAAAGGAGTTAATTATTCATATTTTGTTCCAAAAACTTATAAATTTTGCAGTAGTTTAGTTACACAATATTTTTTGTAAAAGATAGAGTTGAGCACCGAAAAATGTATTTTCAATACTTAGCAATTATTTTGGAGCTTTTATGATAATAGAATTTCATTAAAGTATTATAGTATAATTACTTTCCTTATTAAAAATAATAATTAGTTTTTATAAATAAACAGAGTATAAATTCTTTTCTACGATAAAATGTTTATATAAAATTATTTTGGACAAGAAAAGGATCTTGGTAGTAAATAACCGAAAAATGATTTCTAGTTAACAAAACAATATTAAAATATTGATTTGGACAGAAATTGTAATTTTGGATAAAATATTAATATGTTAAATGCAATCAAAATATTATTATTCTTATTTTGTGAATCATAGTCAAAAAGAAGTTTTTAATATATAAAAAAAATCATTTTTTCGCATAATTTGGGTAATTGCATAAAACTAGTAAATTTCTAAAAATATGATTTTAAAGTAATTTTCTTAATATTTATTATTTCGGCAAAACATACATTTTATTCAAAAATGATTATTTGTCAATTATTATTTTGTAATAAAACATACTCCTAAAATAAAAATATTTTCTTTATTAATAATAAATTTACTTATTTTCAACATGACTAAAATTAGCACCTTTAGCGTTGCTTTAAGGGTTAGAGTGTAGTTTTCCAGTCACTTAACCAGGTGTTACGAATCTGTAGGTTCGGGACCCTAAACCCTCACGGTTACTTGCTACTCGTCGTGTTCCACGCCAAGGAGATATCCATGGCAAGTTTCATATTTATTCCATGTCTGTGTTTTTACTTTAATAATTAAATGTATGCATCAGTTGATCTCATATAGTATCGTGACACTGATTCACCGTGGATCCCTCTCGGACACCACATCGATTGACAGATTGTTGGATTGCTATAGTGACTTATTGACTCATTAACTCATTGACTCGGGAATTGCTTGGGGGAGTAGTATAACGTCTGTGACCAAAGCCAAAATTCTTGCTTATATCTCTCGCGCTAACCCCTACCACACAGGGGGTTGAGCCGTACCGTATACTATTCGTTTCGGCCGAAACGTTAGTATACATATTGCCTCTATCCCAGCCGGACAAGCCCTGTTATATACTCAAAAATACTAGCTTAGCATTGCATCATATTCGATATCAAAGATCATGTTTCTTGTTGTCTTTTATTATTATTTACAAAACATATAAGTTTTTTAAACTGTCTCACATTGCCATTTATTGTTAATTTAGAAGTATTAGATGTGGAAGAAATATGTTTCTTGCATGTTCACTCCTGACTGGAGACCCAACATTTTTAGGTGATTGCGACGAGGAGGCGCTACCTTACTGTTCCTTTTATGGGCCTGACTTGGATCCCTCAGATTTCGGCTGAACCAGAACCAGGAACCCCAGAACCAAAGATGTTAGCATAGTTTCTTTTCCTTTCTTTGTTTTGAAACAGTTGTAATAAATGAATATTGTTGTTTGTTATTTCCTTTTCAGACCAGTTGCAATTTTAATAAAAATATTTTATTTCCGTTAGATATTTTGCCTGTTGTGTTTCACTGCTTGATACAGCTTACTGCCGCTATCTCACAACGGTACAGGCTGGACATGATCCGACTGGACCCATTATACCTGGGATCGGGTCGTGACATGCTATAGTGGTATGACACCATATTTGGTATAGTCTAGGCTTTGGGCCATGTCATGGCGGCGTAGCACCGCAAGGAAGCGAAAGACTTCATGCCAAGATTCGTTAAAAGAACTCACCTAGAGTGTATGAAAAGAGATATAGGCCGTCTCTTGAGGGAAACCTTGTGGACACCCAATATACATACACCGAAACTAGGTGGGCACACGACCTTTAATGTGCAGCAAGAAGCACAGTTAATGTCATTATGTGAGTGGAAAGAATTGTAGTAATAGTGCAGAATTCAAGGCATAGTCCATTATTGTATCATGCTATTATTTAACCCATGCGGAAAGACACGTCGCAGTGACATCTATCCTAATGCTTGATGGGCAGTCACTGTGGGGAACGCCCAATCCTTATATTGAGATATATGGGGAATTGTTGGTATTTTTGCCTATGAACTAGTATAAAATAGTCCCACATCGACTACACCACTAAATGGGATCTCAATATAATGATTTGCATGTGTTGAGGTGTGCACATGGGGTATAATGGGGCATATGTGGGTGCCATGTGGGGATGTTTTTCTAGAAGGAAAAAGAATTAACTCCAACAAGGAAGCATGCTTTTCCATTCGGACTAGGACTGGACAGGGGCTCAAGGATGCTGCATGCATGCACAAGAGCGTATGAGGGGGTAGGCGTGGACTGGCACACGACTACGCTGATTATGGATGATATAAAATATCAAACTCTATTGTTGAGTATTGGTATTTTAGTCCCACATCGGATAGGAGAAGAAATTTGTATTTAAGGGAGGGAGTTATAATCTGAAAGGATAATAGTATTTAGTGGGCTTCAAAATTTTTTGGAGAGCAAACTTATTTTCCGGAATCTCCAAAATCGTAAGGATCTTTTGGAGAGCAAACTTGTTTGCCAGAATCTAAAGTCCAAAGGATCTTTTGGAGAACAAACTCATTTGTAGGAATCTTCGAAGTCCTAAAACTCAGTTCAGGTCCTTTTGGAGAGCAAACACGTTTGCAAGAATCTCCGAAGTCCTAAAACTCGCTTCAGAAAATTAGGAGAGCAAATTAATGTGCAAGAGGCCTCTGAAATCCTACGTAATCAGAATAGAAAACAAATTTATTTGAAAGATGTCACTGCTTCTGATCGTTGCTAAATCAGAACTGAGAGCAAATTTATTTGCAAGAGGTCTCAATATTCTGACCGTTCCTCCATATATATATATATATATATATATATATATATATATATATATATATATATATATATATATATATATATATATATATATCGAAGCCCCGCGGGAACCCGTCACCCTCAACCATGGGCGGGCGCACCCCCCCCCCCCCCCCCCCCCCCCCCCCCCAAACAACACATGGGAGAGTGGGCCGAGTTGACCGAGCATAAGTCTGGGCTTGACCGGGCTCACCCCCACCGTGCAGGGTTGACTGGATTAAGGAATAAAACCAGCTCAACCCGGGTCGGGCGGACCCGGATTGGAGGAATTGAAACCCGGCATGACCTGCTGTTGTAGGGGGTGGGCCAGACCGGCCCAATCCGGGTTTGACAACATCTAATTCTGTAAAAGACTTTTTTATTTTTTATTTTTTTTAGCATGCATTCAAACACACAAAAATCATGGTATCCACCCGTATATAAACCTTTGCCCCAATCCCTCACTTGTTACCCTTTTACATGGAATTTTTTTATTAACTTCTTGGGGAATGTTGCAGCCCTGTGCAGGTGAAAACACAAGCTCAAGCAAGCAGAGAGTTCGTACAAATCACTGTTAACAAGATCACCAACAAGCAAGCATCAATATAAAACTCAAATGGCTATCGGCCCAGAAGCTTATTTGCGGACGAGAACTTCATATTGGCAAGGAACCAAACTTATCTCTCTTATACAAAATTAAACGATTGAATTTCTCTCTGCCTCGAGCTCAAACTCCACATAACATCAAATCACAGAGCCACGTAGCATATACATACAACAAAAGGAGTATCATCATACAACTTTCTCGCTCTGAGAATGAGACAGTGATCTTCTGTCCACATGACTCTTCTTCCGTTGGAAAATACTGCTCAAACTTGTCAGTAGTGACTTCTTCGACGAGCCCTTAGTCGCCTTCTTGGTCCCCTCGTTCTGCTCTGCTGCTGCTTCTGCTGCTGCTGCTGCCACCACCGTTGGCGGGTTACGTGCTGGTGGCGATGGCTCTATCGCCACTGTCTGTGCTTCAGTCTCCGCCAGTATCTGGGCTGCCAACTCGGCTGCTTTCTTCTGCTCCTTCTCCCGCCACCTTCTAAGTTCACTTTCAATCGCCCTTTTCGCTGCCTCTGCCATATCTGCCCGCTTCAATGCCTCCTCCGTAGCTGCCTCCATCTCCTCTATCTCCTTCCGTGCTGCCTCCAGCCTCTTCTCCGCCTCGGCCTCACTTGCCTTCACTGCCTCCACCTGAGCTACAGAGGCTGCCAATTTCATCTCTGTCAGCTTCTCGGATTCCTCCACCTTCTGCCTCAGCGACTCGTACTCCTCCTTTGAGATTGTGATCTCGACAGCCCCTGATTCCACAGATGTTGATGACCGTGCTGCACTCATCCTTGCTGAAAGATTCTTGATTTCATCTAGTGCTTGAGCCTCTGCTGACTTCGCTGCCTCTGCTTCTTTAAGTGCCGCCTCAAGTTTCTTCTCTGTTTCTGACAAGGCATCTCGGGCTGACTTAGCTTCATTTCTCATCGCTTCTGCTTCTTGTTTCATCGCTTCGATCTCTAGCAGTGCACCCTCAGATACCAAAGTCAGCTGCTGAAGAGTCGACATCAGTTCTGCAGATGCCAAACTGGCCTTGGACTCTGCTGCCACTGCTGCCTCGAGCTCAGCCTTGCATTTCTGGATCTTGACCTGAAGGTTTCCTACGAGGGCTTCGGCCTCATTATCCTTCTCTCTGAGATCCTTGTGCTCTTTAATCACTGCTTCCAGTTCCAGCTTCAATGACTCAACCAAGCTCCGAAGGGAGCTCTCCTCCTCTGCTACTTTCTGCAGGACTTCTTTAGCTCCATCCAGCTCAGTTGTCACAGTAGTGTCAGCTTCACGATCGGCTCCTCCGCCAACTTCCAATTTCTTACGAACTGCCTTAATCTCAGCATCTGCCTCCACCAGCTTCAATCCAAGTTCTTTGTAGAGCTCCGGACTGAAATCTTCCTTGAGAGCAACCAATTTTTTTTCAGTTTCCTCTAGGGGTTGCTGATAGGAATTATGCATAGAATCTTTCTCAGAACGGATCTTGGATTCTTCTTGTTTGGCCTGCGAAGTAGCAAGTTTTACATGGATGAGGGATTCCTGAACTGAAGCGATTTCCTTTGAGAGGTGGTCCACCTTATCAGCATTCACTTCAGACTGCTTCTTGGCCTCAGTTTCCTGGGAGAAGGCAGCAATCTTCACTTCCAATGCGGCCTCAAAATCCTTCCGGATTCTCCTGAGCTCCTGCTTAGCAGAATCAAGTTCTGCAATGGCATCAGCATACTGTTCCCTGGACTGATCAAGCTCGACCTTTCCACTCTGGTCACCAAGAGAGCTCACTTCTTCTTTGAGTTGGTTGGTCTGACTGTTGGCTGCTTCAGTAACCTTTAACGCTGTCTGCTTGGACTCATTGATGATGGCTAGCTTGTAAGTTAGCTCGTCGACTGTTTTCTTGGCCTTTTCAAGCTCCGTGAGGGCCTGGGATTGGGTTGTTTCAGCATTATGGAGCTGTTCCTTGAATTTGTTTAGCTCTTTCTGGGCCAAGTGGAGTTGTGACTCAGCTGTACATGCTTTTTGCTGAAAAAGATGAATTCACAGAGTAAGGACACTACATCTTAGATCAATAAACTCTGTGAATAGTATGAAACAATGGCATCCAGCTGCCTTGAAGTAGGGATACTCTGCATCTAAAATTTAAAGTAAAGTCACTGATCAAATCAGTATCATCTCAAAGATCACTGTGTTTGTACTTCAGACAATAGAAATGAAATTTATGACCTTTCAATATTTCCTCATGGCATACTCGTGATGGTCTTTGGGAAGGAATGGGAGCAGGAAGTCAAACTACGAAGACAGGCCATGCATTTTCTGGGACATGTCATACAATACGAATGCCTTCATGAATTAAGGATTGAGTCTACAATTCACAATTTGTGGATCGTCGATAAGGTAAAAGGAAAATGTTCAACATGTAAGTTAGGCTAAAAAGTAGTCTTATGAGGATACAAATAGACAAAAAGTAATACACTCAAAAACATATAAATGATTAAGACATTGCTAGACTTCTCATAGTACTGTCACATGAATCCTGTATTATTATATGAAACGAGGAACCTAAGCAAATTTCCAGCCTCCAGATATAAGAAATTGTGTTGCATTTCAGAGGCAAGTGCTGGAAGGAATGCAAGCCCCCTGTGGTAGGCATCCTGAACTACAGTATTTATCATGGTTATTGGTTCTTCACAAACTATCAATTTAGGAAATGGAAACAGAAACTGATAGCAATATCAGGAAAAACATGATCAACGGAAATTGATAGCTACATCACGTAAAACTACATTTGTAGGCTCCAAGCTTCCTGTTGTAAGCACCTGTACTATAAAACCCTATGTTGGACGAGTACGGACACGGAAACAATACGGACAAGGGATACAAACATTTTCAAATAGGTACAAAGGTAGCTATTTGAAAATGGATAGGACATCATTTTGCCATGTCCATGCAAAAAGACAAAACCTGTTAGAGTTAAGGGTTCTTCACATACTATTAATGTATGAGATCGAAATAGAACTTGATAGTACTTATATCATCAAATATATGATCAACCCCATGAGGATTGTAACCCAACAATATACCTCTGGCGTTGAAGGCTTTGGCTTTCTCATTGTTTTCTCAGCTGAAAAGGCTACCTCACCAAACAAGCTGACAGCTGCTTTGACTGAAGCAAAAGGTGCTCTGGTGTCTATTTCCCCCACTTCTGCTTTTGGTGAATCGAAAGAATTTTTACGACTCCTCACACCCATATTGCTCTTCCAACCTAATACAAACATGCAAAAAAAGAAGGATGAACACCAAGGTTGGAAGAGTATACAACACAAAGTTAAAAAGTAATAGTCGGAATGCCAGTTGAAACCATCATATGCTGGAATTATTGCCCATGACTTGTTATTAGACTGATTTCACAAAGAAAATAACACTGGCTAACTCTGAAGGAACAGAAGACTTCCTACATGTAAGATAGCTTTATGCTTCTAGTGGAATTTTAGACATACCAAGATCCGAAAATATATAATACAACGAGCATGATTTCTAAGTCCAGACAAGCAATAATAAACTAGGCCCCAACCATGATATATATATATATATATATATATATATATATATATATATATATATATCAATGTGTGTGTGTGTGTGTGTTTAACTCCCACCAAAATTGGAAGAAATAATCTCCTTCCGCGATAAATCGAACCCACACAGCCAGGATGCGCTGTCTCACCTAAGCATGTCAGGTTTGTTACTTTGTGTTCAAGTTTAAAGATCAGGACTCAAAAATTGGTCTCTAGCTTAAAACTTCCTCAAATAATAGGAAATGATGGAGGCTATTTTCATCATTAAGTGAACAGAAAGAACCAGCACGTCTTGTCGACTAGGAGAAAACACATAGCAAGACAGTTAATTTGTTCCTTTTGGTGCATCAGTTTTACTAAAAATAAACCTTACCTACTCTAGCCTCAGAGGAAGTAAGGAAACTGAAAGCTTCAGGTGCTTGTTCTCATATCAGGAGGACGACATCACATAATGGCTCCAATTACTTGTATTTTTAGCTTCTGTCCAGACATTCTTCGTTTGAAGTATTCTAAACTGCTCTTTGCACATGCACAAAATCGTAGTTGCAGCTCAAGAATATAGGAATCAGAAATCCCTAGGAAACCCCCCAAAGGCCTGGGCCCTAATCCACACACAGCCTTGCATCCTAAACATGGGATCCCCTTCAAAGTCAATGCTATACGTTCCTGACCAAAAAATTCTCTATTTAATAAACATCAGTTTCCATATAGACCAATATCATAGTTTGGTCAATGAATTCATTACTAAACACTAGCTCAAGATGGAAAATTTGGAAGTTTTCAATTGCTATAGTTACCCCCCCCCCCCCCCCCCCCCCCCCCCCAAACCCCCCACCCACCCACAAAAGAGCCAGATTACATGCCTAACAAAAAAAATTGTGTCTTGATAACAAAACAAGGATATATAAGAAGAATACAGGAGCAATAAAGAATAATGCAGGTAGAGAAAGGCTCAGGGATATAAAAAGGTTTATGGGGACTCCAAGTAAGTGTTGTTTACTAGATCTTTCTTGTCTTGCAGCGTGCTCCTGTTGACCTATCGCTCAACATCATTTAGTTTTTATATGAAGGTCAATAATTATTTTATAAATGGGTAATATCACAAATATTTCACTCATATATATACGCACGCACACACACACACATTCTCTATGGAGTGTAGCTCACTATAGGACAGTGACGAAATAAGGGTTTTGGCCTGTGGATGATGCGGTAGGCGGAATACGACTAGCATTCTGATGATAAACAGGGGGGATGAAAAATCAAAAGTTTCAGCAATATTCAATGCAAGGTTGTAAAAGGCGCTAGGCGTTAGGCGGGCAGCCACCCACCACCTAGCGCCTAGGCGGGCATATAAAAAAAACTAGGAATTAAAAATATGCGTAAGTGAAAATTATACCCCAAATTCTTGTGTGGTTTTTTGCACTGTCATTCATTCTCGTGTTTTTTTCACCGACTCACTATTTTTTTCTTCAATGTGCAACAGTTGTGCACCATAAATATTTCATTGTGCACCAGCCCAATATGCAAAAAAAGAAGACTAGGAAGAAGAAAAAGAGTGAGTCAGTGAAAACAATTTCAAAAAAAATTTAGTCCAGCCCAACATGCATACAGCTCTCAAACACGGGCCAAAGTATTACAGTCCAGCCCATCCCATCTCATCAGTTCACACCACCATATATATATATATATATATATATATATATATATATATATATAAACCATTTATAACCCCTAACCCTCCCATTCCTCTTCACCACCGCCGCCTCTTCTTCCCAAAAACCTAGGGTTAGGATTTCCTCTCTGACCTCCCAGCCATGGTGAACAGCTCCCCGATCTAGTTGGTGAAGTCGGAGATCCTCCGTTACAAGGCCTTCGAGCCGGTCCTCCTCCACGGCCGCCACCACTTCGCCGGCGTCGATTCCAGTGGACTAGGCGTCGATTTCGGCGTCAATTCCGGCCTTCGAGCCGGTCCTCCTCGAACGCCCCCGCTTCGTCTAGGCGGCCGTCCCAGCGCCTCGAGCCACCTAGGAGGCCGCCTGACGTCCTTTTTTTTGGCCGAAACGCCTACGGGCCGATTCCGGTGGAATCTTGGGCGGCACCTAGCCGCCCAGTGCCTACGCGCCGCCTAATTCCGACTTTTAGAACACTGATTCAATGCCAATATGTGCCATAATCTCTCTCTCTCTCTCTCTCTCTCTCTCTCTCTCTCTCTCTATATATATATATATATATATATATATATATATATATATGTCTGACGTATATATGCTCGGAATTTGGTACAAATCACTCGAACGCTGCCCGGAGAGCCTCCACTCGGGCATCTCAGCTCCAATGGCTCTCAACTCGGCCAAGAAAGACTTACAGCTCAGTCCATAGGCCTACAATCCGGCCCGCTACCAGTTTGAGGGCATGCTCCACCAACCCAAAGGCCAAACATCAGTGTCTCCTATGAGGCCCACCACCACCATTCCCACCATTTAATTATTAAATTGAGGAAATAATATGCTCCCACTCCAGTTTGATCCATGCCAGGTGGAACATATGCCTCCTACCTCAGCCACTTGAGCTGGAGGTGATTGGTATATATATATATATATATATATATATATATATATATATATATATATATTGCCAAAGAGGCCTGGCCCAAGTGGTCAGGACTTGGAGGCATAAGCACTCGGGTCATCCGGGTGGAGGTTTAAATCCCTATGGAAGCATTTGCTCGAAGGAGGTATTGGGATGTTGATGATGTCAGCAATGTGCAGCAATGGAGATCGAATGTGTAGTGTAGTGTGAGTGCATGTGCGGAGTTTGAGGTAAAAAGTCTTGGCTTCCAGCCCAGCAATAAAAATTACATGTGTGTAGGGTGGGTGGGTGGGTGCGTGTGCGCATGTGTGTGTGTGTCAAGCAAGTACTTGCTCATGTGGTCAAACATGAAGACATAAAGAACCAGAAAACCAAATCGGGTTCAAATCCCCTAGGTGGGTGGTTAAAAGTCTTGGCTTCCAGCCCAGCAATAAAAATTACATGTGTGTGTGTGTGTGTGTGCGTGTATATATATATATATTGGAACCAGGTAAATTGTTTCTGGAATCGCTCCCACTGAGATTCGAACTCCTCACCATTCGGGCCGCATGCATCTCTCTTTTTTATATATATATATATATATATATATATATATATATATATATATATATATATATATATATATTTTTGGAACCAGGTAAATTGTTTCTGGAATCGCTCCCACTGGGATTCGAACTCCTGACCACTCGGGCCACATGCATCTCTCTTAACCACTAGGCTAGAGGTCATTTGCTATATATATATATATATATATATATATATATATATATATATATATATTGGAACCAGGTAAATTGTTTCTGGAATCGCTCCCACTGGGATTCGAACTCCTCACCACTCGGACCGCATGCATCTGTCTTAACCACTAGGCTAGAGGTCATCTGCATATATATATATATATATATATATATATATATATATATATATATATATATATAAGAAAAACATTTGAGATTAATCAACAAACCATCTTAATATGCTACCCAGTATCAATAGAGCTTGTGGAATAGCAGGCATTCTTACTAACTTAGTAGAACATTGACATTCTGAATAGTCCCTGCAAAACAAACAGTGATATTTGCATACACCAAAATAATGGATAACAGAATGTAAAATAAAAGTAAGATGATCGTCACATCAAAAAATACATCTTAACAACCTCCTCCACATTAACATAATATCTCAAGCAATCAAGAAAACTCATTCCTACATACAAGAAATGAAATTTTCCGCATAAGCAAACTAGCCTACCAATCTATTTAAATTCCATTTAAACAACGTCAAAAGAAAAACTCTCAAGTTAAATATTGTCCACATTGATTCCAGCTCGAGGGACAGACTATTCGAAACTCCGCCACGAAATCAAAATTTTCCGTCATCCATCACTCCCTCTCCATCCTAAAAACGGTTCTCCTTTATTAAGAACTGTTGTTTGTTCCGCCGATATATATATATATATATATATATATATATATATATATATATATATATATATATATATAGTTTAATTCACATTTTAACCAAAAAAGGGAAAGAAGCAAACTTTAGCTATAGATTTCCATTAATTTCCATTCAAAAAAAAAAAAATCTCCGCGAGCAAATGCGGAACCACCAGAAACCCAAACCTAAAACCAAAAACAAATCTTTTTTTCCCCAAACGTGATTGAAATGGGGAAAAAGCAAGAATACCTCTCGAATAAGCCGAGCCGAGGAAGGATCCGCCGGGACCCCCGAGGAATCGACGGAGGAGGGAAGGAGCAACTAGGGCTAAAACTAGGGTTCCGAATTCGGAAGCAGAGAGTGGAAATATTCTCTGGGAGAGGAGAATGGAGGAAAAAGAAAGGGGAATTTTTTGAAAAGAGGAGGGGGATTGGGAGTGGTGGTATTCCGACTTATGCGGGGCGCACAACCCTCCTCTTTTTAGTTTGTCAAATAGTTTGTCTTTATTCCAGCTCAGCTAAACTTCTCCCACCTATGTCTAAATTTGTCTAGTCTTTTCCTCTTTTTCTGCCTTTTGCATCTGGTTTTTACTTTTCTTATTTAATTCTTTTTCTATTTATGAGATAATATTTATTGTAATTGTAAATTAAAAAATAGTTACTAGTTTTTAAAAAAAATGAGTTGGGTGCATCTTTTACCACCAAAAAAAATTATGGTTTACTTCTATCATATTTCTCGGCCTAAAAAGGTGGTGTCCCAATGTCCAGTTTTAATTTCATTACATAGAGTTTTTGCATTTTTTTTCTTATACTATAATTGAGAATAGAGATAAGATTTATGAGAATGATATGTCCTACTAGTATAGAACCATTACAAAATAAACTTATCCAAAATGTTAAAATATAGACTTGGTTGTACTTTTACAATTTAAAAGAGTTTGTGACAATCTAAAAGAAAATTCAAGTTATTTTTATTTTATCCACCACCATGTTAGTAGCAGTACTGTATCCATCAAGCTTTCTTGTTATCTATAGTTGATCCATTTTTATGAGATAAAACTTGGATGTATGATGACAAAGAAAAACTTATATCCATTTCAAACATGTGTTGCTAGATTAAGAAATAAAGGTTTCACCGTTCCAGCATCAATGGAGTCCATCATGCTAACTAGTTGTCTAATTAAAGGCTGCCGACAAATACTTTCGTTTCCCATGAAAGAAGAAGTAGAAGGTAGAATTTTCATGACTCGTGACCGACGAATATAAATAATGCCATCCATATCTTCAGCCCAATCACTATCGGTGAAGCCAATCGGTCTCGAGTCTGGTCCAGAAGGGTATAATATGCTAAGGTTACTCGACCCATTGATATATTGCAAGATCATCGTTGTCGCATGTAGGTGCAGTTAATTTGGTGCCTTCAAGTACATGCTAATGATGCCAATAATGAACATGATGCTAGGTCGAGTGGCCCGTCAAATAGCTAAGGTTGCCAATCATCTTCTTATAGTAAGTTGCATCCTCCTTTCTTTGCAAGCCAGTCTCTACCAAGGTCTTTATGGACTTGGAGTTCTCCATCTTGAACTGCATCAAGATCTCCTTGGCATATTTTTGGCAGATAAAGATTCCAGCATCGCTTTGTTGCGCCCTAGTGCACATGTAGTAGGCATAAGGCCCACATTTATCATCTCAAACTCATAAACCATGTCAATTATGGATCTTTGTGGTCAAACTAGGACAATTTGACTTGAATATTGACTTTTGGGGTCAAACTAGTCAACCTTGTTCAAATTTGGT
>JANAVB010033617.1:7657188-7714834 GCA_029216955.1 Iris pallida
GTGGCTTGTGAAACTCTTTCCATTGAGGATTCTAACCCATTGTTCACCTATAGATATAATCCCTTCTATTGCATTTAAATTCTGTTAAAATTCATTCTAGGATGTCCTAACCCTAACCTAACAGTAGGATAGGCTAACCCTAGAATTTGGACCTATTTCGTGTCCGTATCGGACACGTACCAGTGTGGTTAGGATGGTGTTCGACGAAATGCTTCAAAGGGCATTTCGTTCGATTTTTGTGATTGTGTTTGAATGGAAAAATCCATTTTAGTCTCGTTTATGCATTTCTTGGACACTGAGCACGTTTTCGTGTCGGGTTGAGCCGACACGAGCGCATGGACACGCGGTCGTGCATCCATGTACGCTGGCAGGTTGATGCCCTGCTACTCGTGCACGTTTTCTCTGTGCACAGAGGGTTTCAACCCTTGAAATTTGACATGTGTGTCGTATCCATGACTGACATGAGATCCCTAGAGTTTCAGGAACTCTCGTGTCGTGTCGGACACGTGATGGTCTGGACACGTGATGGTCTGTGCAAGTGTTGTACACTGTGTAGTTCAGTGTTCGAGTTTGGTGTTCACTATTTATTCGATTTTAAATAGTTTAAATAATGTTTTAAATTGTTAAATGGATTCTAAATATCATGTGTAACCTCTGTTATAATTGTTACATGATTAACTTAGGTTTTTGGGATGAGGAATATGGATTCAAATATAGGTTTTGTTATTTCTGATACTCTTTGGCACAGTGAGTTTCCAGTTTCAAAACCCATCTATTTTCCCTGTCATTATGTTGTTTTTTCACTAATGATGATTTCCCACATTTCATAATACATGTTGGCTTAGCTTTTGCATTCAATTAAAGGCTTTTGGTTGTGAGATTTATGTTTGGACTTTTGAGTTCATTTTCGAATTTGTATAGAACCTGAGAATGTATATAATTATAAACTGATTTAATTTACTAAGATAATGTTTCAGAACCTGGGAATGGTTCTTAATTGTCTTAAATTAATTCCTTTCCTTGTGTTAACTGTTCATCAACTAATTTTGTGTGAAACCTGAGAATGTCACTGTACATTATTTCCTTTTCATTTTTGATAACCTGAGATTGCCTTGGTTGATATATGATATGGTGTGTTGTTAAACTGTGTTGAGGTTCAACATTAACCTGGGATTTAGTTGTGTTTTCATCTTTAACAACCTGAGATTTCCTCCTCATTGATTTGCAAGGTTGTTTCTAACAACCTGAGATTGGTTATGTTCCAGTTTTCTATTTTAAACCTGAGCTTAGCTCTTCTTTGCACTGTTAACTGAGAAAGGGTGAAGGGTATTGTTTTGTATTGTAGAACTGAATTTCTTTCCTCACTGATTTCTCAATTTCTGAACACACATACCCGCAGTTATTCTCACTGTTTTATTTATAAAATCTGAGATTTGCATTGAGTCAATAGGTTGTTTGTTCACTGATTTTACTTCATGTCTCACATGTGTCACACACGACTCACTCCTATACTCATATTCTTTCTGTTTTGCCTTTCCTTCCAGATTTTGTATGGAATGTTCCTATCTAAATTGAAATATACTTCATGTTTTCACTGTCCTCTTGACAGTCACTCACACCCTCACTCTCTAGTCTTGCACACACACATACACTTGAACATGTGAGTTCCCCTCTCTCTATACATATGTATGTATATATGTATTGAGGATTATATATATATACATGTATCCTATATAATAATACATGGTGTTGTACTTATACATATTAGTTATATATATAGGAATGTGTGAAATGTATATATATATATGGGATATTATGTGATATGATATATTATGAACATAGGGCATGGGTGTAATGGTATAGTGACTATAGGATGGGTGTTTTCTTAGTAGACATAGACATGTCATGTGGTTATGTGTTATAGGCATGGTTAGGCATGGTATGCCTAGTTGGGACCTAGAGTAGACTTGTTAGAACCTAGAATAACTTGCTAGACCTAGATTAGACTTGGTTGACTTAGGTTTGACTTCTAGGGTTGACCAGAGTTGACCAAGAGTTGACTTTGGTCTAGATTGACCTAGATTCATGTAGAATGCATTGTAGTGCATTACATTTCTATTCTGGACTTGTTGTGACTTGTACTGTTCTAAATAGGAGCCAGATACCACTCCTCGGACAGTACTTTCATCTCGGACTTTCAGTTAGCAGGCGAGTATATTCTCTGATCTTTTTATACCTGTCTGGATTATATTCTTGCTCTAGATTACTCTACATGATGCTGGCACGTATCTTCACGGATTAGTACTATATGGATCCTTTCCTGAGATGTTATCCCTCTACGGGTGCATCGGGTATTTCATGTTCATGTACTTTATCATATGCATCAGGTACTCCTTGTATTCGTACTAGTTCATGTTTTTACATGTTCTTATGTGCTTTCATGTATTATCATGTGCCTCATGTACTACTCATTACATGAGTTCACGTATCTTAGTTGTATTCATGTGCTTATGACATAACTTGAATGGATCCTTGTGTATTGATTGGGGCGGGGTGAGTAGAATTGGTTATGTGGACACAATCCCCAGTAGGTATTCATGTGCTCCTTATTTGTATTCATGTGCCCCCAAGCCGTTTACATAACCATATTGTACTCTAAATCACGTAGTCACTTACAGTCTCTACTATCATGTATTTACTTTCAGTTACAAAATATCTCCTGTTTACTTGTACTTCCATTCAGCACTTCCTGTATTTTACTCTATTGCCTGATTTATTCTCCTAACCTGCTATGAACTGTTGAGAGTTATGTGCTCGTTCCCGTCCTGACTGGACCTGTTGAAATATTACAGAGGATGAGGCTGAGGCGTTCTGCCCTACTTACTACGGTGCCACACTAGATGAGTGCCTGGACTTGGACCAGCAGCAGGATCCATTAGCAGTAGATGACACTCCATTAGTTTAGGATTGTCTTACTATTTTGGATCACTGTATTAGACTTTGAGATGTTCTGAGACATGTATTTATTATAGACACTTAGAATTCTGGTTGTATCTCTGTGATGTTTCTTTCCTAGATATTATCATCTTTTATCTTTCATTATCATTCCATCTTACCTGTTCTACCTTAGCTGTGGTTGAGTTATATTTCTGTTATGTCACTCCCATTTGGGGAGTATAACTGTTTTACCTTCAATTGTTAGATGTTGTGACCTAGGACAGCGTTCTACCGCCGACACTGCGGCGTAGGCTGGACGTACCCACGTCTCGTGCCCTTACTCTAGGGTACGGGTCGTGACTCGTTTTTAGTGGTGGCCCATGCAGGTCTAGGTTGGAAATGTAATGGTATTCGAACTAGAATATCGCTGCATCCTGCAGTTGAAATTAGCATATTTATTTTTGAAGGTACTCAATCACACTAGGAAAATCCTATCAGATTCCGTATATCTACAATTTGCTGCTTATTGTCTTCCCTTGAGTATAAACTGTCCTCCTTTGAAATTTTCGCTTTATTCTCAGAAATTGCTTCTTGTTTTGATCTGTCTTCATGATGGTTATGAAGACACGATCTCATCGCTCCAGTTCGGGGGATACTATCGAGAGGCTGGCCACCTCTCGTCCTGTTCATCAGGGCCTCGAGATCGCAGCTCCTGTTGTGCCGACTCAGGTTGGCATTTTTGCTACATTGGAGGTGCACCTCCGTCTGTACAGAGACCTTTTCCGTCATTTTCGATTCTTTCAGCAGCAGAGGCCAGCTCAGCAGTAGTATCAGCAGCAGGATCGTACACTCTTTCAGCAGCACCAGCAGCAGAGAGGGCAGCAGGCACCTCGTCAGGTAGTCATTTGTGCCTTCTGTAAGAAGCCGGGGCACATGATCTATGAGTACAGGAAGAAGCTAGGCAAGTGCCTACTTTGTGGTACGGGAGATCACCAGTTGAGGGACTGTCCAGGGGCTTTTGGATGAGGACAGCAGGGAGGTGGAGCCAAGGCTCCAGCAGGCCAGCAGAGGGGACCAGCCCTGCAGACCCAGCAGCAGAGGTTCCAGCAGCACCAGCAGCAGGCACGAGGTGGACAGCAGGGGCGAGCTTTCGCCATGGCAACTGAGGATGCCGAGGCCATCGGAGAGCTGATAGCAGGTTCGGTTCTCCTAGATTCCCTTCCAGCATTTGCACTCTTTGATTCCGGGGCTTCCCACAGCTTTGTGTCAGTATTGTATGCTATTAGACACAGTTTGGTTTCTGAACCATTGCCTAGGACCTGCAAGATCACGATCGGGGGTGGGGTCATCCTCGTGAGTGATGTTTGCAGAGGGCGGAGTGTCATATTGGGAGACCGAGAGTTGGGGGTGAGTCTACTAGTCATGCCATTACCGAACTACGATATTGTATTAGGTATGGACTGGCATGAGTAGACACCACGCCCGTATTGATTGCCGTGGGGGTAGAGTTTTGTTCGGGGCGCCGGAAGAGCCAGAGTTTAAGTACACCCGACGGCAGGCAGAGCAGGACGACGGAGTCTTCTGTGGAGCATCAGTCGAGGAGCAGGTGGCTCCACATCCCTTGATCGTAGAGTTTATGGACGTGTTTCCAGAGGAGTTGCCAGGGCTTCCACCGGACAGAGACGTAGAGTTCTCGATAGACTTGGTTCCCGGTGCGGAACCGATCTCCCAGCATGTCTATCGAGTGAACAACAGCGAGTTAGTGGAGCTGAAGAAGCAGGTGGATGAGCTGCAGGACAAGGGCTTCATCCGTTCGAGTTCTTCACCTTGGGGTGCACTATTACTCTTCGTACCCAAGAAGGATGGGTCGGTACGGATGTGTATCGACTACAGGGCACTTAACAACCTGACAATTAAGAACAGATACCCACTGCCGCGAATCGATGATCTGTTTGATCAGTTGAGCGGAGCTCGGGTGTTCTCCAAGATTGATTTGAGGTCGGGTTATCACCAGGTGAAGGTGAAGAGGAAGGATTTCCTAAGACCGCTTTCAGGACACGGTACGGGCAGTTTGAGTTTTTGGTTATGCCGTTTGGGCTAACCAATGCACCAACAGTGTTTATGAATCTAATGAACAAGGTGTTCCACCAGTACTTGGACAAGTTCGTGGTGGTGTTCATTGATGATATTTTGGTATATTCTAAGACGTAGGAGGAGCACGAGGAGCATCTGCGGATAGTGCTAGAGACTCTCAGGAGGGAGCAGCTTTATGGGAAACTTTCCAAGTATGAGTTTTTCTTGGACCAGGTGGACTTCTTGGGGCATGTGGTGACTGGAGATGGTATCTCAGTTGACCCCAAGAAGATTGTAGCAGTTGAGGCTTGGACAGCGCCGACTTCAGTAGCAGAGATCATGAGTTTCCTGGGGCTGGCAGGATACTATAGGAGATTTGTGCAGGATTTCTTCCGGGTTGCAGAGCCGTTGACACGGTTGACCCGGAAGGATACTGAGTTTGTTTGGTCAGAGGAGTGTTAGGCAGCTTTTGATGAGTTGAAGAAGCGGCTTACGACAGCTCCGATTATGACATTGCCTTTAGGATCAGGTGGATTCACTATTTATAGTGATACTTCAGGGAAGGGGCTGGGTTGTGTCTTGCAGCAGCATGGGAAGGTGATTGCCTATGCTTTCAGGCAATTACGTCCCCATGAGAAGAACTACCCTACCCATGACCTGGAGCTGGCGGCAGTGATTTTTGCTTTAAAGTTATGGAAGCATTATCTGTATGGCGAGAGGGTAGAGATTTTCACAGATCACAAGAGCTTGAAGTATGTGTTTACACAGAAGGAGCTCAACATGAGGCAGCGTAGGTGGCTTGAGTTGATGAAGGACTTTGACATCGCACTTCAGTATCACCCGGGGAAGGCCAACGTGGTTGCCGATGCCTTGAGTAGGTATCTGACAGCCATGTGTTTGACTATGGATCGGCACCTGCTTGCGGACTTGGAGAGCCTTGGGATTAAGGTGATTGTGCCAAGGGTGCAGATGCAGTATGGGGCCTTCAGATACAGTCAGACTTAATGGACATGATCAAGGCGACACAGTTCGATGATGTGGCTCTGCGGTGTATCCGAGAGCAGATCAGTGCAGGAGTGGAGGATGTTGAGTTCTCACTTGCAGAGGATGGTGCCCTGAGGCACGGTTCCCGGTTATGTGTGCCCAGCGGGGAGCTTAGAGAGCAGATTATGCAGGAGGCTCACAGATCGCAGTACTCTATACATCCTGGTGCCAACAAGGTGTACAGGGATCTGCGAGAGCATGTCTGGTGGTACGGAATGAAGAGGGAGGTGTCCCACTTCGTAGCTAGATGCTTGATCTGTCAGCAGGTCAAGGCAGAGAGACAGAGGCCCGGAGGATTATTGCAGCCGTTGCCCATTCCAGAGTGGAAGTGGGAACATATTACCATAGATTTTGTATCGGGGTTGCCGTGTACACCAGGAGGAAAAGACGCAATTTGGGTCATCGTTGACAGGTTGACCAAATCGGCCCACTACTTGCCATTCAAGGTGGGTACGTCTACAGAGAGGCTGACGGAGTTGTATATGAGACAGATAGTCAGAATTCATGGAGTTCCCATCAGCATAGTCTCAGATCAGGATAGTCGCTTTACTTCCCATTTCTGGAGGAGTCTGTAGACTAGCTTGGGCACTCAGCTCAAGTTTAGTACTGCATACCACCCCCAGACGGACGGACAGTCAGAGAGGACTATTCAGACACTTGAGGATATGCTGCGGACGTGCGTCCTGGATTTTGGAGGTTCCTGGGAGGATCATCTATATTTGGTAGAGTTTGCTTACAACAACAGTTATCAGGCCAACATTAAGATGTCACCGTTTGAGGCTCTGTACGGGCGTAGGTGTCGTACACCCTTATCTTGGGATGATATTGGAGAGCGAGCTTTATTGGGACCAGAGATGGTTGTTGATGCAGCCGAGAAGGTGAAGCTCATCAGGGACAGACTTCACGTGGCGCAGGACAGACATCGGCACTGGGCCGATAGCCACCGGAGGCCGCTGGAGTTTGAGGTACAGATTTAGAGATAAGATTAGAAGTAGGTTGTATTTTGTTTTGTTTGATTGATCGTGTTTGATTTTTAGTAACTTGAGACCTTGCTTGTGATTAGGTTGGAGACATAGTTTTTCTGCGGATATCTCCGACTCGTGGTACGATACGTTTTGGTGGAGGTGGGAAGCTTAGCCCGCGCTTCATCGGCCCTTTCGTTATCAGCGGGAGAGTCGATGACGTGGCATACAGGCTAAACTTGCCACCTGCACTAGTGGGAGTTCACAACGTATTTCACGTATCACAGTTGAGACGGTACGTGGCTGACCCTAGCCATGTGCTCGATCACTCGGAGATAGAGGTTGGACCTACTCTCAGTTATCCAGAGCAGCCTGTGGAGATTCTGGATCGCCGAAAGAAGGTATTGAGGAACTAGGTGATACCCTTGGTACGCGTCGCATGGAGGCATCATTCTCCAGGAGAGTCTACCTGGGAGCGGGAGGATGAGATGCGCGAGCGGTACCCCTATCTTTTTGGACCTTGAGGTATACTTTTCTATCCTTCTTAGCAGTTAGTTTTGTCTTTAAATTTCGAGGACGAAATTATTTTAAGGGGGGTAGATTTGTCACTACCACTTTTCTAGCTTGAGGGTATTTTGGTCATTTTCAAAATTTTAGAATTTAAATTGAATTATTATTATTATTTATAATTAATGTGATTTTTAAGTAATTTTAGAATAATTGATTTTGGTGTTTTAGTGACTTTGACTTATGTTGACCTTGGAGACTAACCTAGTGGCTAACCTAGGTCATGACTAAGTGGTTAGGATATGAAAACCTAGGTTGACTTAAGTTAGTGAGGTTTAGCTCATTGGAATTAATTTGGGGAAATTAGGAGCTAGATTGATTCAGGAATGTCTTGTGAAATCACAAGTCATTTTATGACTAATAGGCTTAATGGCCCATAGGCCCACACCCATTGAACCAAGCCCTAACCCTAGAAATTCTGGCCGGCCCACTATGGTCATCCCCCCTATTTATATCCTCTTGAAATTAGGGTTGCCTCTTTAGGAAACATTGCCATTTGGAAGAGGTGAGTCCCCATCTTTGTAAATTCTTAGAAAATCCATTTCTACTCCAAATTCCTTTAAACAAATTGCAATAGGACCTAATATTAGTATTATTGCTGTTGTTGATGAGTATTTTCAGGAAGAACACAATTTGAGGGAGTTTGGTGGCTTGTAAAACTCTTTCCATTGGGGATTCTAACCCATTGTTCACCTATAGGTATAATTCCTTCTATTGCATTTAAATTCTGTTAAAATTCATTCTAGGATGTCCTAACCCTAACCTAACAGTAGGATAGGCTAACCCTAGAATTTGGACCTATTTCGTGTTCGTATCGGACACGTACCAGTGTGGTTAGGATGGTGTTCGACGAAATGCCTCAAAGGGCATTTCGTTCAATTTTTGTGATTGTGTTTGAATGGAAAAATCCATTTTAGTCTCGTTTATGCATTTCTTGGACACTGAGCACATTTTCGTGTCGGGTTGAGCCGACACGAGCGCGTGGACACGCGGTCGTGCACCCACGCGCGCTGGCAGGTTGATGCCCTGCTACTCGTGCACGTTTTTTCTGTGCACAGAGGGTTTCAACCCTTGAAATTTGACATGTGTGTCGTGTCTATGACTGACACGAGATCCCTAGAGTTTCAGGAACTCTCGTGTCGTGTCGGACACGTGATGGTCTGTGCAAGTGTTGTACACTGTGTAGTTCAGTGTTCGAGTTTGGTGTTCACTGTTTATTCGATTTTAAATAGTTAGAATAATGTTTTAAATTGTTAAATGGATTCTAAATATCATGTGTAACCTCTGTTATAATTGTTACATGATTAACTTTGGTTTTTGTGATGAGGAATATGGATTCAAACATAGGTTTTGTTATTTCTGATACTCTTTGGCACAGTGAGTTTCCAGTTTCAAAACCTATCTATTTTCCCTGTCATTATGTTGTTTTTTCCACTAATAATGATTTCCCATATTTCATAATACATGTTGGCTTAGCTTTTGCATTCAATTAAAGGCTTTTGGTTGTGAGATTTATGTTTGGACTTTTGAGTTCATTTTCGAATTTGTATAGAACCTGAGAATGTATATAATTATGAACTGATTTGATTTACTGAGATTAAGTTTCAGAACCTGGGAATGGTTCTTAATTGTCTTAAATTAATTCTTTTCCTTGTGTTAACTGTTCATCAACTAATTTGGTGTGAAACCTGAGAATGTCACTGTACATTGTTTCCTTTTCATTTTTGATAACCTGAGATTGCCTTGGTTGATATATGATATGGTGTGTTGTTAAACTGTGTTGAGGTTCAACATTAACCTGGGATTTAGTTGTGTTTTCATCTTTAACAACCTGAGATTTCCTCCTCATTGATTTGCAAGGTTGTTTCTAACAACCTGAGATTGGTTATGTTCCAGTTTTCTATTTTAAACCTGAGCTTAGCTCTTCTTTGCACTGTTAACTGAGAAAGGGTGAAGGGTATTGTTTTGTATTGTAGAACTGAATTTCTTTCCTCACTGATTTCTCAATTTCTGAACACACACACCCACAGTTATTCTCACTGTTTTATTTGTAAAATCTGAGATTTGCATTGAGTCAATAGGTTGTTTGTTCACTAATTTTACTTCATGTCTCACATGTGTCACACACGACTCACTCCTATACTCACATTCTTTCTGTTTTGCCTTTCCTTCCAGATTTTGTATGGAATGTTCCTATCTAAATTGAAATGTACTTCATGTTTTCACTGTCCTCTTGACAGTCACTCACACCCTCACTCTCTAGTCTTGCACACACACATACACTTGAACATGTGAGTTCCCCTCTCTCTATACATATGTATGTATATATGTATTGAGGATTATATATATATACATGTATCCTATATAATAATACATGGTGTTGTACTTATACATATTAGTTATATATATAGGAATGTGTGAAATGTATATATATATGGGATATTATGTGATATGATATATTATGAACATAGGGCATGGGTGTAATGGTATAGTGACTATAGGATGGGTGTTTTCTTAGTAGACATAGACATGTCATGTGGTTATGTGTTATAGGCATGGTTAGGTATGGTATGCCTAGTTGGGACCTAGAGTAGACTTGTTAGAACCTAGAATAACTTGCTAGACCTAGATTAGACTTGGTTGACTTAGGTTTGACTTCTAGGGTTGACCAGAGTTGACCAAGAGTTGACTTTGGTCTAGATTGACCTAGATTCATGTAGAACGTATTGTAGTGTATTACATTTCTATTCTGGACTTGTTGTGACTTGTACTATTCTAAATAGGAGCCAGACACCACTCCTCGGACAGTACTTTCATCTCGGACTTTCAGTTAGCAGGCGAGTACATTCTCTGATCTTTTCATACATGTCTGGATTATATTCTTGCTCTAGATTACTCTACATGATGCTGACACGTATCTTCACAGATTAGTACTATATGGATCCTTTCCTGAGATGTTATCCCTCTACGGGTGCATCGGGTATTTCATATTCATGTACTTTATCATGTGCATCAGGTACTCCTTGTACTCGTACTAGTTCATGTTTTTACATGTTCTCATGTGCTTTCATGTGCTTATCATGTGCCTCATGTACTACTCATTACATGAGTTCACGTATCTTAGTTGTATTCATGTGCTTATGACATAACTTGAACGGATCCTTGTGTATTGATTTGAGCGGGGTGAGTAGAATTGGTTATGTGGACACAATCCCTAGTAGGTATTCATGTGCTCCTTATTTGTATTCATGTGCCCCCAAGCCGTTTACATAACCATATTGTACTCTAAATCACGTAGTCACTTACAGTCTCTACTATCATGTATTTACTTTCAGTTACAAAATATCTCCTGTTTACTTGTACTTCCATTCAGCACTTCCTGTATTTTACTCTATTGCCTGATTTATTCTCCTAACCTGCTATGAACTATTGAGAGTTATGTGCTCGTTCCCGTCCTGACTGGACCTGTTGAAATATTACAGAGGATGAGGCTGAGGCGTTCTGCCCTACTTACTACGATGCCACACTAGATGAGTGCCTGGACTTGGACCAGCAGCAGGATCCATTAGCAGTAGACGACACTCTATTAGTTTAGGATTGTCTTACTATTTTGGATCACTGTATTAGACTTTGAGATATTCTGAGACATGTATTTATTATAGACACTTAGAATTTTGGTTGTATCTCTGTGATGTTTCTTTCCTGGATATTATCATCTTTTATCTTTCATTATCATTCCATCTTACCTGTTCTACCTTAGCTGTGGTTGAGTTATATTTCTGTTATGTCACCCCTATTTGGGGAGTATAACTGTTTTACCTTCAATTGTTAGATGTTGTGACCTAGGACAGCGTTCTACTGCCGACACTGCGGCGTAGGCTGGACGTACCCACGTCTCGTGCCCTTACTCTAGGGTGCGGGTCCTAACAATGAGTCACTACGCTTTTGGGGCGACTATTGACTGGGCTTTTGGGGCGACTAGGTCAATGCCTCCTTAATTGCTGCCACTTTTGAAGGGCACAAAAAGCAGCGACTAAAAGACTTAGTCAAAAAACCTTATTAAATGAGATTCATTTTGAGGAATTCTAGGTTCATCCAATTAACATAGAGCGTTTGACTCGCTGCCATGTGGCGCATGGGTTAGACCAAACACAGCCTATATAAAGGAGAGCTTATCTGGAAGCCATTGTTCATTACCTCTTGACATTCCTCTGTCATGCTCGATCCTGACTTAGCTTCGAACGGCCGTAGACCTTGCATAAGTCGACTGTTGGTTGTAGATCTCTTCGTTCAAAGAAGTTGTAGTCTTGTAGAAGAACAACTTCAGAATTTTGAGATGCACTTGAACGCGTGGCATGGGGGGTTTGAACCTGAACAACATCTTAGAGGTCTTCGAGGCCCAAGATACTGGATTTGGGTCGACGGCTGGCCTTTCGTTGTGTTGGAAGGGCGACAAGTTATGCTATAAAACTCGTATAGGTGCTGCGTCCCCGTTCTTCTCAATAACTACTTAATTAGCCATATTAGAGCGGGAAAGTGATGCACTCCAGACTAGGAAGTGATTCGCTCTGGTTGTGAACTTGTAGGCTGCGCACTTTTAGGCTAAGTAGATAGCTTTTATATGTAATCATGAAAAATCTGTAATAGACCTTTGTAATCATGATTTAATAAAGTATCTCTTTTTATTCATTGCACTGTTCTTGTTACTTGATGTGTGCAGCAAATTTTGGTCTCATGCACTTTTTGTAACTGTTGCACTTTTCATGCTTCTACAAGACCCCCTTCAAAGTTTTCAAACTTGAACAAGTTTGGAATACTTTGAAAAGAAGCATGAAATGACACGTGGCATAATGAGCGCACAGCACGTTGCGGACAGGCTGTCATCATTAAGTTTTAACCATCAACAATTAGTTCCTTTAGCCATCATTTCATTGAATGATAATGACTCTTCATTTTTTGGAAGAGATAAGTGATGATTTTATTCCATCTTTACACGCCGCCTGAAGCGTTTCTTCACATTTGAAGCATCTCTTTGGCTTTATCTGCTGACGTGGCTTTTTCCTATAAGTAGGAATTTTTTTAGAGAGAAAAACTTCTGCCATCTCTTCATCAGAGAGAATTTCATTTTCCTCAACTCAAAACCCTAGCTTTTCACCATGGCTCCCAAGAATTCGAGAGTTCCCCAAGCTCCCAAGGTCGGCAAAGCGGGTATGGCAAGTACGAGCAAGGCTAAAGGGAAGAGGCCGGTGACCGAGCCATTAACATCGCTGCGCCCGGAGATGTGCGCCCGCCTGTTGCGAGTAGGTGTTGATTTGAAGTATCGACCCCTTACTTTGCTAATGCGCACGAGCACTACTTTTCTGAGTAGCATATCGAAGATGTGCTAAAGCTCCCTTCGCTGATGCGCATCAGCACTAATTTTTGGTGTAGCGTCTCGAAGATGTGCTAAAGCTCCCGCCGCTGATGCGCATGAGTGCTACTTTTTGGAGTAGCATCTTGAGGATGTGCTAAAGCTCAAGCTGACACACGATGTCACTGATCAGTGCCTGCGTATGTGCTTGCATGCTGATGTGCAGTGTCACTGATCAGTGCCTACTTATGTGCTTGCTTGCTGATGCGTAGTGTCACTGAACAGTGTCTGCGCAGATGCTTAGCCGCTGATGCACGATTTTACCGAACAGTGTTTGCACAGTTTACTTGGCCACTGATGCACAGTGTCACTGAATAGTGCCTGCGCAGTTTGATTTCTTGCAAAAAACACTTTGTTATATTTTTTTTGACTTTTGTTTTTGCTTTATATGCAGTCTCTGTGACCATCCTTGTTTTTAATGAGATCCTCTTTGATTTATCGATCTACGTATTATGAGTGAGCTAGAGAAATCGAAGGGCCAACAGGGGTCCCTTCGCTAGCGATCTGAGACCTTAGCTCAAGAGAAGGAGAGTGCTGGTAATTGTTAGACAGAGCTGGAGATTGCGTACCAAGGCATGTTCCATCTTTGGGATAAGGCAGCCAGACGTCAAGAAGTAGAGCACCGAGCCAAAGAGTCCATTGGACAACCACTCTGTCATTTTCTTATGGGATCAAATCAGTGAACTGATTCGCCGGCCCTCTTACACAACCGTTCTATCATTTTTTTTGTCCCCCTCCTTTGAAAGCCTTTTTTTTGATGTAGCAACACTTTTCACCTTATGAAAGAATAAAAAGTCTTTTACTTCTTTGCTTGTCCATCTGCTATAAACTTTTGCTGGTGATATTTGTGGGATATTTATTCAGAGATAATATGAACATGGTAAATACAAAATTTATGATAGAATTCACTTACTCAGAGGTTATACGAACATGGTAAGAGGAAATTCTGTGGAAAGAGAACAACGCAGAGGTAATATGGACGTGGTTGTTCTATAGATAAAAATATAACAACCCAGGATTTGTTATATGAGAAGGTTTACTCAGAGGTAATATGGACATGGTAAACTTTTTATTTTAAATGACATCTTACTTTAACGGTAAGATTCAACCTTGTCGGAGTGTAGAAAACAGCTTAGAGGTGATATGAACATGGTTGTTTTCTGATATGACAATGGGAAGTAAACTCGTTTGTCGAATTCATGGACACTTGCTGGGGATATAGAAATACATATTGACAGATTTTAGACATAGTACTTCTTTAAAATTTTGCCATTGATTGGCATCATCAGCAAATCGCCGTTGAGTTTGGTCAGCCGGTACGTACCATTAGAATAGACCATTTTTATGACAAATGGTCCTTCCTACTTGGGCTCGAACTTGTCCGACATTTTGTGAGTCATCACCATCGATCTTCGAACTGATAAGACGAGATCATCCACTTGGAATGTCCTTTCTTTGACCTTTTGTTGAAGGCTCCGAAAATCAAAACTTGATATAGCTCGATACGTTATTAAGCTAGTAGACGCTTTTTATCCAATGCTTCCAACTCTTGTAGCCGACGGTGTTGATTGTCTTCGTCTGTAAGCTGGTTAGTGACAGCCACCCGTAGAGATGGAACCTGGATCTCCAAGGGGAGTACCGCATCGCTCCCATAGATGAGAGAAAATTACGTATTTCTAGTAGGTGTCTGAACAGTCGTATGGTAAGCCCATAGATATTCGTCGAGTTTTTTTTATTCCAGTCGCGCTTATAGAAGATACAACCTTCTTGAGTAACTTAACGATTGTCTTGTTGAATGCTTCAGATAGCCCATTTGTTGCAGGGTTGTAAGCCCTTGATGCCACGTTCTGTATCTGGTTTTTGTCACAAAATCGATGGAACACATGGCTCACGAACTGGGGGCCGTTGTCATGGATAATCCTTTAAGGAACTCCGAAGCGGTAGATAACGTGATGCTTGACAAAGCTGATCATGTTTGAGGTTTTCACTCCGCCAATGGTATCGCCTTCGCCTACTTGAAAAAGTAGTCGGATGGTGAGGATGAACCTGTCACGACCCGCTCCCGCTTTTCGGGATACGAGTTCGTGGCCAAGTCCAGCCTACGCCGCAGTATCGGCGGTAGTACGCTGTCTAGCCACAATGTTCATATCATATAAAATATAACTTTATTGCTCATTCACATTGCTACAACATTTACAAGATTTATATTTAACCAAATACCACATCTCACAAAATCTATTAAAACAATTCTAACTAGTCTCTAGGTTTGGCCTCCAAGACATCTCTAACTCCATCCGAAGGAACCCAAAGCAAGAGAGCAAGTCATCGAGAATAGTCATCAAGAATCTGTCAACTGAAAAATGGTTATCCAGTCAGGATTGGAACAAGATCACCATAACACTACATTACACAATATAGTATACAAGCATGAAGGAATGAAAAAAAGGAATTTTACTGAAGATAAGTAAAGGCATGACATTGTATGATAAGAAAGTACCTTTGAGACATGATAACAACATGAAGGTAGACTTGACGTACCACTAAGACATGATGACAATAAGAAGGTAGACTTGACGAAAGAAGAACAATAGACGATAGAGTAACAATAATTAAGTCACGTGTACTGTGTGTTTTAGAATACCAACTTTCAACATGTAGACGGCTTGGGATATCCGTCAGTCATACGTGTGGTGCATGACTGATATTATGCAATCAATGTATAGGGGGTCTGTATTCAATTCGTTGACCACATGCTTACTTGTTGTATTCCCCCGCCCGACCCTCTCACAATACATGTCCACTACGATAAACATTAACAATACGATAAACTGTAAACAATAGGAAACAATGAGTAAGACATGAACATGCATGTATATCCAACCGATTCTAACTCTCGTGCACAATAGTAATCATGAACAATGACAATCATGAACCATAAGGGAGTAATAGTGAAAAGACGACATGAAACATGCAGTATAAAATAAAGGAAACATAGGTCATAGTGATACTTGCCTCGGTTTGATTTGAAGCTGACTGGCACGATATTGTCATGTCGACACAGAAATAGTCTCAGAAGTTAAAGCTACGCAAGATGATTTTAGATGATGAGACGGGCCTCTAAAATAAAAACAAAAAATAAAATATTTTGGAAAATTGTTGAGAAAAATATATGATGTGTACTTTTTCATCAACGTTCCGAAACTTCAAACGGATCGTGATTTCGATTCCTGGTTCTCTCGGAATCTCGAAAACACCGAATCGTATCAAATTTCGGACAACTAACACTCCACGAATTTTCCAGAAAATTAGGTTAAAATTATTTGAAAATAAATTTTATATTCAGAAAATATACCTCGAGACGGTTTCAACAAAAAAAAACTGGAGGTCAAACGGAGTCCGGAGTTGGAAGTTATGGCCCTTCGAAGTTGGTAAAACATTTGAAAAGGAAGGCTGAATTTATGACGAATTTGGGATAATTATGACGAAAAAAGAGATAAATTTTGGAAAAGAAGGTATGAGAGATGATTTTATTTTATAGGTTCAATATATATAGATAATGGAAAGCAATTAGTGAATTAGGATATGATTAGAACTCAATCAATAAAGATATGATTAGGATTACCAACTAATTTGGATAGGAATAGGATTAGTTAAAATAAGAAATAATCTATCTAATACTAGATATGATTCAAATAGGATTAGGATTTCTAACACAAGTCTCTCCATAAATTTAAATCAAATAAATTATTTAAATCCAAATCATATGAATTCAAATCCAAATCTAAATCCAAATCAAATTGAACATAATAACTTTAAGATAAATTTAATGTTTATCAAAGCAATTTAAATCATATAATAGATAAATAGTTAAATCAAATAATATTTCAAATCTATATTAGATAATTCTTAATGCAACAATTAGTCACCATAAGTATTTTAAATAATGTTTGATGTTATCAAATAAGGTAAAATATATTTTATAAATCTAATCTTATTCAAAATAAGTTACTAAATCTTTTTATTGCTCCAAAAATAATCATGATTTTCAAACTATTTTCGAAACCGATATTATTTTTGAAAATCCAAACATAATAATAACTTTATAATTTCGATAATAAAATTTCAAGAACAAATATTTATTAAAACTAAATAGTACTTTCAAACTGTTAATTACAAACTACATTTTGAAATGCAGAAAAATAGTAAATATCATTTACAAAGTTTCAAAAATAAATTACTTTCAAACACAATAAAATAAAATATAAAAAATTTGAGAAACAGGGGTTACAAATCTACCCTACTTAGAAAAATTTCGTCCTCGAAATTTAAGGATGACAGAAAAAGTAGGCTTGGTTGGTCAGGTGAAAAGATAGAAAATTTTAAAAAGGAGTAATGATCAATGATATAAAAATAATATTTTTTTTCTTTAATAAGGAGATTGATCAAGAAGGAAGGAAGAATGTAGTCAATGGATATAGTTCGGAGGAGTATTACCTACATGACATCTAAGTTATCACTCATCAAAAAAAAATTTTATCCTCAAGAATATTTAAAAAAAATTCCTCAAATTCAATCATATTTTTTTTTATCACTAACTCAATTTAATACCGTGATATAGTAATCATGAATATCATCTTATCAAATTCACAACCCTTAATCCAACTTGATAAATATCTTCAAAATCTAACTTCACAAAATTTTAAGTTCCTCAATTTTATTTTAAATTCAAAATTCAACATTTTCATAATCTCCTCAAAAATTTAAATTCCATAAATTTTCAAGTCATACCTCAATTTTATTGATCAAATCAAAATTATTTCCTTTCAAAATTAAATATTCGACCTTATCAATAATTCATCGATCATATAGAAATTTAACCTCAGAATACCAAAAGCTAAAAAATTTATCTTCAACAGTAACCAAAATATTCAATCTATCAATCGAGAATTCTATCCATCTTTGATTAGAGTCACTTATCAAATCACAATTTCAACTTCATCAAATAGGACATCTCAAAATTCAACGAACAACGCTACCTTAATCATGTAGCCTATGTAACAACCTTAACTACCCATACAATCAATTCAAAATAATTCTATGGGTTATCCATGGTGTACCTAGTCCTAGGCCTAGTCATTTTTTAAAAATCAAATCAACCTAATTGTGAATGAGCATCCTAATAGCAGGCTTGCAGTAGTACGATTAATGTAGGTACTACCACAAGTTTGCATAATTTTGCGAAAACGGACCTGCATGGGCCACCATAAAAACTTGTCACGACCCGCTCCCGCTTTTCGGGATACGAGTTCGTGGCCAAGTCCAGCCTACGCCGCAGTATCGGCGGTAGTACGCTGTCTAGCCACAATGTTCATATCATATAAAATATAACTTTATTGCTCATTCACATTGCTACAACATTTACAAGATTTATATTTAACCAAATACCACATCTCACAAAATCTATTAAAACAATTCTAACTAGTCTCTAGGTTTGGCCTCCAAGACATCTCTAACTCCATCCGAAGGAACCCAAAGCAAGAGAGCAAGTCATCGAGAATAGTCATCAAGAATCTGTCAACTGAAAAATGGTTATCCAGTCAGGATTGGAACAAGATCACCATAACACTACATTACACAATATAGTATACAAGCATGAAGGAATGAAAAAAAGGAATTTTACTGAAGATAAGTAAAGGCATGACATTGTATGATAAGAAAGTACCTTTGAGACATGATAACAACATGAAGGTAGACTTGACGTACCACTAAGACATGATGACAATAAGAAGGTAGACTTGACGAAAGAAGAACAATAGACGATAGAGTAACAATAATTAAGTCACGTGTACTGTGTGTTTTAGAATACCAACTTTCAACATGTAGACGGCTTGGGATATCCGTCAGTCATACGTGTGGTGCATGACTGATATTATGCAATCAATGTATAGGGGGTCTGTATTCAATTCGTTGACCACATGCTTACTTGTTGTATTCCCCCGCCCGACCCTCTCACAATACATGTCCACTACGATAAACATTAACAATACGATAAACTGTAAACAATAGGAAACAATGAGTAAGACATGAACATGCATGTATATCCAACCGATTCTAACTCTCGTGCACAATAGTAATCATGAACAATGACAATCATGAACCATAAGGGAGTAATAGTGAAAAGACGACATGAAACATGCAGTATAAAATAAAGGAAACATAGGTCATAGTGATACTTGCCTCGGTTTGATTTGAAGCTGACTGGCACGATATTGTCATGTCGACACAGAAATAGTCTCAGAAGTTAAAGCTACGCAAGATGATTTTAGATGATGAGACGGGCCTCTAAAATAAAAACAAAAAATAAAATATTTTGGAAAATTGTTGAGAAAAATATATGATGTGTACTTTTTCATCAACGTTCCGAAACTTCAAACGGATCGTGATTTCGATTCCTGGTTCTCTCGGAATCTCGAAAACACCGAATCGTATCAAATTTCGGACAACTAACACTCCACGAATTTTCCAGAAAATTAGGTTAAAATTATTTGAAAATAAATTTTATATTCAGAAAATATACCTCGAGACGGTTTCAACAAAAAAAACTGGAGGTCAAACGGAGTCCGGAGTTGGAAGTTATGGCCCTTCGAAGTTGGTAAAACATTTGAAAAGGAAGGCTGAATTTATGACGAATTTGGGATAATTATGACGAAAAAAGAGATAAATTTTGGAAAAGAAGGTATGAGAGATGATTTTATTTTATAGGTTCAATATATATAGATAATGGAAAGCAATTAGTGAATTAGGATATGATTAGAACTCAATCAATAAAGATATGATTAGGATTACCAACTAATTTGGATAGGAATAGGATTAGTTAAAATAAGAAATAATCTATCTAATACTAGATATGATTCAAATATGATTAGGATTTCTAACACAAGTCTCTCCATAAATTTAAATCAAATAAATTATTTAAATCCAAATCATATGAATTCAAATCCAAATCTAAATCCAAATCAAATTGAACATAATAACTTTAAGATAAATTTAATGTTTATCAAAGCAATTTAAATCATATAATAGATAAATAGTTAAATCAAATAATATTTCAAATCTATATTAGATAATTCTTAATGCAACAATTAGTCACCATAAGTATTTTAAATAATGTTTGATGTTATCAAATAAGGTAAAATATATTTTATAAATCTAATCTTATTCAAAATAAGTTACTAAATCTTTTTATTGCTCCAAAAATAATCATGATTTTCAAACTATTTTCGAAACCGATATTATTTTTGAAAATCCAAACATAATAATAACTTTATAATTTCGATAATAAAATTTCAAGAACAAATATTTATTAAAACTAAATAGTACTTTCAAACTGTTAATTACAAACTACATTTTGAAATGCAGAAAAATAGTAAATATCATTTACAAAGTTTCAAAAATAAATTACTTTCAAACACAATAAAATAAAATATAAAAAATTTGAGAAACAGGGGTTACAGAACCTATGTCCTTTGGAGGATGGAGGGCTAATTGGCCTACGATATCCATTCTCTATGCTTCGAATGGCTAAGTGACCGCAGTGGGGTATAGGAATTCAGAAGGTTGGTGGATGAAGTCAGCATACAGCTAACATACCCGACACTTCTTAGCATAATCAACAACATCTGCTATCATGGTGGGCCAGTAGTAGCCCATGCAACGCAGTCGATCCTGCAACTTAGGACCAGGCAGGTGAGCTTCGCAGGTACCACATGTGCTTTTCGGAGTACCTCTTGTGCTTCAGCGTTAGATAAACACCGAAGGAGGAGTCTTTCATAGGAACGATGATACAACATTTTCATAGTAGAACTGGTGCGACCGCCTTTTGATAGAAGTGGCTTCCTTCGAGTCATCTGGTAGGATTCCGTAGACCACATAGTCTATGAATGGAAATCACCAATCATGAATGTCAACATTAGTGTTTGTGTGTACTGAGTAGCTTAGGCACGTGTTCAGGTTATTCTTTGGGCAAACTATCTCTCGGTCTATCACGGTGACAGAGTGCTGGGTTCCGACAGGAGCTGCCAGAGAAGCAGCAAGACCGACGAGGGCATCGGCCTCCAGATTTTACAATAGAGGTACATGTTCTATAAAAAGTAAAGATAGAGATGATGTCGATTGTCTCCTTATGGTAAGGGACCAGGTCTTCATGGCGAACCTTGTATTGGCTTCGAACCTGATTGATTATCAGTTTCAAGTCTCCATAGGCCTCGAGGTAGTCGACCCCCAACTATTTGGTGAGCTGGAGCCCGATGATAAGAGCGTTGTATTCAGCAACATTATTGGTGCATAATTCCATGAGAGAACATGCATGGTGAATGACTAGACCGTTAGAAGTGATGAGGATTACTCCTGCAATGATTTTACCTTTGAGACATGTTCTTGAAGCACCATCAAAGAACATTTGCCAGATGGGATTGTCTGTGACCATGTTGGACTCCAAGACTTCGTCAGGAATACCATCATAGAGTTTTGATATTTCCAGTACAGCATGTGCGGCTAAGAAGTCTGCCAATACTTGGCCCTTAACCGCCTTTTGTGGGACGAACACCATGTCATAAGGCGTCAAAAGGATCGCCCATGTGGCTAGCCGCGAGTTTAGTTTCCCTGACTTAGTCATAAGGACTGTGAGGGGATTGACTCTGGAGATGACATGAATCGTCTATCCGGCCACATAACGGCGCATCTTTTGGATGGCGAAGACCAAAGCAAGATATTCCTTCTCGACAGGATTGTACCGATGTTAGGTACCAATCATGGTCCTGCTCAGATAGTAGATGTTTGTTCGTGGCCTTCGTTGCTTTTATGGGCTAACAAAGCATCGAGAGAATGGTCCATAGCTCGGACATATAGTAGAAAGGGCCTCCCCACGATCGGTGCTACCAGAACCGAGGGACAGGTAAGATATTTTTTAATATAGTCGAACGACCGCTGGCATTCTTCAGTCCAGACATAAAAAAATCCTTTCTTCATTAGTTTGGTTCAGGGTTGGCATCGCCCAGAGAGATTTACTATGAATCTTCGGATGTACACCAAGCGTCCTTGTAGGCCTCGAAGCTCACGGTGATTCTTGGGGGAGCCATGTATAGGATTGCCTTGGTCTTTTCCGGGTCAATGTGAATACCCCTGGCCGTGATGATGAAGCCCAGGAACTTGCTACTGGAAACCTTAAAAAGACTTGGTTGGGTTCATCTTTAGCCGATGTGTCCGCATTAAGTCAAACACCATCCTCAAGTCATCCAGATGGTTGGCTTTCCTTCGACTTTTAACGACAATGTCATCAACATAACATTCTACCATTTTTTTGATGATGTTTATGGAATATGGTAATTATAGCCCGCTGATATATCGCCCTGGCATTCTTCAAACCGAAAGGCATCACTGTGTAATAGTAGATTCTTTTTGGAGTTTGGAATGAAGTATTCTTTTCGTCATCAGGAAAGATCTTGATCTGGTTGTAGCCCAAAACTTTGTCCATAAAGGACATACGTTCGAAGCCATAAGTATTGTCGATCATCGCGTCGGTGATCGAAAGGGAAAACTCGTCTTTTTGGGCAGGCCGAGTTGAGATCCCTGAAGTCTTTGTAGACTCAAATCTTTCCATTCCTATTGGTGATGGGAATGATGTTGGCCACCCAATCTAGATGTTGCTCCTCGTGAATGAAACCACTGTCTATGAGTTTGTCGACTTCTTTCTCGATAGCATCCATGATATTTGGACGAAAGTGACATTGTTGATGTTTAACAGGCTTAGCATTGGGCAAAATGTTAAGTCGGTGCATTACAACTTATGGGTCTAAGCCCGACATATCTTCGTAGCTCCAGGCGAAGACATCAATGTACTCTCGAATAAGCTATATCAGAGATTCTTTGTCTTTTCCCTTCAAGCTTTTGCTAATAAAGATGGATTTTTGTGAAGCCTTATCTCCTAGGTCGATTTGAACAACCTCGTCATCGGTGGGAGGTTCAAAGTTGTTCGAAGCGCTACTCCCGTTGGGATCCTAGGCATTGAGCCCAGGGTTCTTTCTCGAAGAATTCTAGCGTATGGTCTTCCTTCTCGACTGGGGGGGTTTGCACAGACCATATTGACTGACAATACCTTCTTGAAGGCCTGGCCGATACTGGTATCGGAGTCCCAGACCGAGGAATCAGAGGACTGAGAGTGCATCATAACCTCCAGTTCCGAACTCTCCAAAATTGTCATGGGTGTAACATAACCTAACCCCCGACGAGTACACTGGTACTAGTTTTGAGACTTTTCCTTTGGAATACGAAGTCCTAAAGAGAGACGTCGGCCTTTGCCATAGTTCAGACCTCTGCCACTAGTCAAGTCATAGCCTATCTTCTGGATAAGGTTCTTAGCTTGAGTGGTATAATGGTAGAGTTGCATCTTGCCGCTATCAGATTCTGGTTTGGCAGGAGTGAGTCTTTGTGGACGTTCTACCCGGCCGAAGATGATGGGTTCCTCGTCTTTCTTCCTTGCTGGAATCACGAAGTAAGCATTTCAGGACGGAACAAGTCGGCTTGCAAGATTAGCGGTTGTCATTTGTGTTTGTAGTATGTACGGAGCATTATCTAAGAAATACATAGCATTCCAGTATGCACAAAAGTAATTCAAAGAGCTTTATATTAATGAAATGTGCAATTTTATCTCGAAGGATTACATCATCTAAAGAATGTGCCTCAGCATTGGTGCATATGTAGTCCCCTAACTCTTTATCGGTGAGAACCGGGGTCGCCATGGGAGAAGGTGATGGAGACCTCCGCTTCAACTTAACCACCAAGGGAGCCGGAGCCAAAGATTCTTGTGACCTCATGACTGCTTTTGGGCCTTTCGAGGCAGCTTGACCCGTATAGGTTCCTGACTTGTTGTGGATGACGTCAGAGACGAGGGTATGTGAGCTTTTCTCCGAAACTTGACGACAAGAGGTGCCGATATTTAGGGAGGCTTCCCTTTCAGTCAAATTGTCAGCGGTTCTTCAGCAATCGCTGTACTTTTCGATGCAGTCTCTTCCTCATCGTCAGCATCATTGGCATTGTCATCCTAAATGACTGACTTGTACAAGTTAGCATCGGTGCAGTATGCTTCGAGCCCTTAGAACAGATCGATGTTAGCAAATTTGGTCTTGATTGTCCCGTCGTTGGCTACGTACTTCTTATATTAATGGAGGGTGGAGGGTACGATCATGTATCCATAGTCGACCCAATAATATGTTGCAATTTATGTCTACATCAATGACATAACAAGTCACATCCGTCTGGAGATCGCCTATTTGGCATTTCAGACGAATCTTGCCCAAAGGCTCACTCTTTCCAGCGTTGAAACCGATGATCGTAGTATGGGATGCGGTCAGCCGGTGCATCGGAATCCCTAAGGTCTGGAGTAAACTCTGGGGAATTATGTTGAGGGAGGAGCTGTGGTCGATATGAATGCGATCGACCTTGATGGCACCAATATACCCTGTATAGTATAGGGGTCTATTATGCCGATTGTTCTTCAGCAACATATTTTGCTGGGTGAAGGTGATGTTAGGGATCGTCTAAACCACATTGTGTCAATGTGGGCAAGCGGCAGGATCCTCCTTGGATGGTTAAACCTAGGTAAGGAACAAGTCAGCATTCTATAACGCCTCGCTGAGGGCGTCCCGAGTCTCTTTAGAGAGATGGAGGAGCTCGAAGAGTGACAGCCTAGTTAGAGTATTGACAAGTTGTACCAATATATCAAAGTTGTAGGGCTCGATCGGTCCTACCGCAGAGTCTTTTCTCAGTAGTTTGTCAAATTAAACCTCCTTCTGCTTCTGCTTGTCTGCTACAGGAGGTTGAGACATACATGCTTCCGAAGTATCAGGTGCGGTGACAGAAGTAGGCGGAGGTGCTTCCTCCTTCAAAGCTTGGTTTTCCTCTTGCTGGTGAGCTGAGCGAGTGGTAACCTGGGCATCGCCGGCCAAGATAGAAACCATAAGACATGACTTGGATTTCTTCCCCTTAACAGAGTATGCTGTGGGCAGCATCATGTCTGGGGCGAGATCAGGATGAACCCACATAACTTTATCTTGCGGCATCGTCAGCAGGATGAGTCCATGAGCATTGTCATGGGCTGGTGGAAGGTTGACCACTTCAATCATCATCTTAGGGATGGAGATGACACCATCTTGGGCTTCTGTCTTCGGGAAGCTACCGAATTGGAGGATCACCATGTTGGTGGTGATCGTCTTGTCCTCATAATCAAACGAGAGGACCTTGGCATCGATGAGCCGTTGAATCTGCTTCTTCAACACGTAGCAGTCGCGTGTTGAATGGCGAACGTGCTGATGATAGTGGATAGTACTTTGGATTGTCCACCTTTCCTACTTCGTTAGGATGCTTGGGAGGTGAGAGCAGCTTATCGTCTTTCATCAGCACGTTGAAAGCTCTATTACATTTTCAGTGTTGAAGGAATAGTTTTCCTTCGGTTTCGGTGCTTCTGTCGGCTTCTAGTTCACAGATGCTGAATCCTTGGATATGTTGACGGTCAGGGCTTGTTTTTCTTTTTCGTTTTTGTTGGTAGAGTTATTGCTGGACGAACGTTTCCTTTTTTCCTTGAGTATAGGGAAATTCAGTCCCAACAATTATGCATCCCGAGCTTTTCTTTCGGCCATGTCTACACCGGTAATGAACGGTGTCCATTCTGTGCATGGAGCACTATGCCAGAGTTTGATTGCAGGAAGCATATTATTGCGACGAGTCCATAAGAATAGGCTCAGGAATATCCAGCGATAGCCTCAGGGCCGCTTGGCGGAAGTGCTCGATGTAAGCGCGTACAGGCTCCTTCTCCTTCTGGACAATGTCCATAAGAGTTGACATCGTCATATCCATTCCACCTTCGTAAAAATGAGAGAGGAAGAGACGTTTGAGATCGTCAAAAGATGAAATACAGTTGTCAAGAAGGTTGCAAAACCACTTGTATGCTACCCCTGCAATAGTCCAACGAACAGATTCACGAGCAAGGCGTCATCCTTCGGTAAATGCCCCGTTACAGAGGCAAAGTACCTCGATACTGTAGCCTCCCTTCCCGGAATTTTTGAAATATTTTTATTTTATTCATTTGATTTAAATTGTGATTTTTAGAATTTTAGAATTAGTTATTTTGTTAATTATTACGGTAGATAATTTTAGCCATAGTTGAGATTTGGAGTACAAGGTGACTAGGAATCGTGGCATGGATAGTGCAGTAGCGTGCTTTGACTAATGTTTAGCCATGGTAGGGGAATGCCGAGCCATAGGAGTGTCCTAACTAGGAAAACCAGGCCAAGATATAGCATGACCTTTATAAATAAGTTTAAATTAATTATTATTAGATTTATTGACTTTGCATGAACCTGGTTGAACCAAGTTAGTCTGAACTGGGCCGAACCAAATCCAAGCCTATGTGGGCATATAGTGAGACCAAGGACGACCGTGTAGGCACATTTTATGTGTGCAAACATTTCTTAAATTATTTTACAATTTGATATTGTATTCCTAATTATTAAATATTGTACAATATTGGTATTAATATAATCTAGGTATTTGGCAGTATTGTATGATTTATGGAGCTAAATGAGGAGTGCGTAGGTTACGTTCACCAAACACTATCATTGGTTTATTTTTAGTATTATTAAGTTATTATTATTTTATCATTACTAAAGCGATTTCTGTGATTGAATAATCATTATTATTATTATTATTGAGGTTATTATCATATAATACTATTTTGTTATCATTGGTTATGGGTATATATAAATAAAGGTATTATATATGGGTGAATGAGTATAATATATAATATATTATATAGTGAGTATGTATAAACTAATATTGTATACGTGTGTGTGTATAAATATATATTGTAAGTGTGTATATATATAAAATATATATGATTATATAAGTTTGTATGTATAAATAAATGAATACGGACGTGTATATATGTATAAAAATATAGATATAGTATGATATATATATAATATATATATATATATATATTATATTATATATATATAATAATTAGATGACTGTATTATAAAAATATAAATATGATATGTGTATATATATATATATATATATATATATATATATATATATATATAATATACATGTATAATTGTATATAGCTATTTATATATATAGATATATATACACATATGAGTAAATGGAAATAGAAAAGAAATAGAAATTGAATAAAAAGAAAAAGAGAGAAGAACAAGAAACGGGCCAGGCCCGGCTAACAAGCCCGGCCCAAAGCCCTGTGACCCAGCCCTCGGGCTACAGTAATAACAGCGCAAACAATTGCTCTCGGCCAAACCGCTGATAGCAAACCCGCACATATATATAAGAGATCGAGGGACAATAACTCGCAAACCCTAATCTCACGTCGCCTCCCCAACACCCCGACGGCCACCAGGTGCCCCGCGCACGCGCCAGCCCGGCCGTGGGCGGCCGTCGGCCGGCGACGGAGTCGCCGGAGGCAACTCACGCGCGCGGATATCGGAACAGCGTAGCAGCGCGCTGTAGCAGCGACCCCACTTCGTGAGGTGTTTTCTCTCTCCATGATCGACGCTTTCACGAGCCAATTATGCTGGTACAATCCCAACCCAATCCCCTTTGAATTCCTCTATATAGTTTTATTTGATTTGTGGTATATGCATCGCACATCGAGCCCAAAGACGGGCGAAAGTCTGTCCTAAAACAGAACAGTTGTTTGGGTTTAAACACTATTTTGGAAGGCGAATTTCCCGTCAGTCTATCGACAGTTTTGGGAAATTATTTAAGAACAGTCCTAGAGAACCTATACGGCTCTGCAACCCACTTCGCCGAAGTCAAAGTGATTGACTGAGCGTCGAGAAATCGACGTCTAAAAATGACCAAAAAACCCGTTTTCAAAATATAGAAAATAGGAAAATTTGTCCGAGACGACGTGCGTCCCACCATTCCGGGCGACGTGGTCGCAAACCGAAAGCATCGAAAGGTGCGTAACGGCTTCGTGGTCGTGTGGGCTTTGGCAGAATTCAAATTGGTCGCGTGTGCACGACGAATTTGACGCGTATCCGTCGAAATTTACCGTATCGTGTACTTTACAAATTCTCTAATTACTTTGTGCACGCTCGTCAGATCGAGACAAAACTTGTGCCAGCAGGACCGTATCATTTTTCTGGTCCTGTATGCCAAGTTTGGTCCGTTTCTGAGACAGTTGATAAAATCGCCGTATCGCGGGCCCTCCGATCCGACTCAACGGGTGATTTTGTGCACGGCCTGCCGGAATCCAACTTTGGACATACGATTGGATTTGTATCGGAAAATTGGATCCGTAGACATGTAGTTTGACGACTTTAGAGACCATTGACTCTGGCACGCTTTTCGGTGCAAAGCTGGTCCAACGGCGGACATTGTTTTTGCTCGAAATTACCGTTTTGCCCCTGTATCCAGAATTGGACTTAAGGACAGGCAATCCTAGCTAATTTGACTATTCTGAGAATATTGGTAATATTTGTTTCAGCTTTCGGAGACAGTTGTGATGACTTGGACGTTCTAACTTGTTTATTGGCGATACATTGTTGGTTCTTCGCACTGCCACCAGGCAAGTATACCTTGCCTTCCTCTACAGTTTTACTTACATGTATTTCCTTTCATTTTTCAGTCATTTGATTATTTATGGACATGTGCTTTTCGTGTTATTTTCTGTGGAGTTGTTTTTATTGTTTACAGCCATGTTTATGTTTTGGCCTTGTGTTTCACATTTGGAGTTTCTCGTCAGTACCTTGCGTGAGTCGTGTCGTAGAACGAGTGCGTGTAGTGAACTGCTAAATCCTTGATATTGCTTCCTTGGCACCAGTGAGTCCACACACGGGACGAGGGTGTTTTTCTTGATCTGTTTACATCCGTGAGTCCACACTAGGGACTAGGATGTCGATTATTGCACCAGAGAGTACACACTCGGGACGAGGGTGTAGACTTGACTTGACTTGACTTGCACCAGAGAGTCCACGCTCGGGACGAGGGTGTTTACATCAGAGAGTCCACACACGAGACGAGGATGTAGTACTTGCACCAGAGTGTCCACACTCGGGACGAGGGTGCCTTGCCGTGAACTAACCAGAGAGTCCACACTCGGGACGAGGGTTAGTACTGACCAGAAAGTCCACACTCGGGACGAGGGTAGTACTGACCAGAGAGTCCACACTCGGGACGAGGGTTTGGTTTCTTCCATTGATCATCGTGTTTCGTTCATCCGGCAGTTCATTATGCGTAGTTGTTCTAGTGTTCGTGTGTTCGTGTTAGTGTTCGTGGTCATTGGTTTTGTTCTTGTTCTTTCTTGTTTATTCCTTGAGCATAATAAAACTGTTAGATAGGCATGTATATTATGTATCTTGCTATGTCCTCTGAGGACCTGATGATCTCCTCAGGTTTAGCGATTGCATGGAGTTAGCTAGTAGTTCTGGATGGCGGAGGATTTTGCGACTCTTGTGGGATTCAGGTATCATGATTACGTTTGTTATCCTTTCGTGCTTTCTTACCTTATCATGTTTTCTAACTCAATTTTAGACTCTTGTTACTATCGTTAGAGTCTTATCGGACATATATGCTAGTGGGCTGCAGACCACGACCCATACTTGTTCATTCTGGTTTATTATTCTTATTGTGGATTGAGATATAGATTTGTTTGCCATGATTTGGCAGTATACCATAGCCTTGACAGCGTTTACGTATTCGAGTCGGACTGGAGTCCGTTCGATACGTAGCTGGCTTGCTCACGTGCTCGCGTCCGAAAAGTGGGTGCGGGTCGTGACAGATACCGACGGGAAGACTCTTTTCCATCAAATGGTGTAAGAGTCTGTGGTTTATATTTGAGAGAGTACACCATATTGTCCCACTCTGGTGAATATGGTTGCCGAATCCCCAACTCTCGAAGTAATTCTTGCTTGTCCCTAGCGTCGAAGCGAGCGTACAACTCCTTGAGGGCCTGTTGCATGTCGTCTGACATTGGCGGCCGGATACTAGTGGGCCAGATGATCGTGACAGTGATAGGTTCACAACATGAGGCGACAAATGAGAAGGTGCATTGGACTCTCCATTCATTCCCAGATCTTTATTTGCTGGAGCAGGAGCATTGGGTGTCAGCGTGTCCTTGATCTCCAGAACCACAGAAGTCAAGGATTGCATGGTATCAGTTAATGCCGTGAGGCGGGTCTCGAGAGCCTCTATACGATGCAAATGATTCATACCTTCATTGTGTTGGCCCATTGGTCATGGTCAAACCTGATTTTAATAATTGATCTAACCCTGTCTCAATATAAGGGCTACTTGGACAACTGTTGAGAATTGCTACTGCTACCGTTCAAGACTGAAGCCGTTTTGCCACATGAGTCTGTATTTTAATATTCAATATAATTTTTTATTTTATTGAGTCTAGAAATACGATGTACACCGAGTCGTACTGGCAAATTGGCTATCCCAAAATATTTTCAAATATCCTTTATTTTGTAAATAGCTCATTTTACAAAAAGCTCATAATTGCCTTAAACTTTTCGAAAAGCCTAAAACATAATTTGCAAAAATCCAAAAATCAAACTCTGGACCTCAAGGGAATTCGGCCCGAGTTCGGCCCAAATTTGTCCCGAGTTCGGTTAGTGCCCGTTGGATTTTGAACTTGGTCATCCTACAATTATGGATGCAACGACTATTTTTCGAGATTCTCTCAAAAAATTCTGCCCGAATTCTTCCTTTGGAAAACCTATAAATAGAGAAAAATTGTCCTCATTTCAACACACATATTTCTTCTCTCTCTCTCTAAGCTTAATATGTTCTTCCAAAGTGTTCTAATCTATTCATTTTTAAATCTCACGCCAGTTACAATCCTCTAGTTGATTTGCCAGTACAGTACGGTCTAGAAGTTTTAGAGTTATTGTAATCAGAGACTTGATTGAAGAAAGATTCACAATTAAAGTTGGTCGAGTACTTCGGATCAAAGCTCGCATTGTAGAAGTTGCAAGAACTTCGGAGGAAAACTTGCGATATTTTTTCATAGTGGATTCAACTGGAAGCTAAAGTTCTTTCGACTGGACTAGTCCTTATAAGAGGAAAACCAGTATACATCCTTGTGTTTGCGTTTGCTCTATATTTTTCTTTTATATATCTCTGATATATTTTCTGTGATCTTGTTGCTAACAAATTTTAATAGCGAAATTTCTGCTGCGTACTTTATTCACCCCCCTAAAGTATAGCGCTTTACATTTCGTTCCTACAAATTGTATCAGAGCGGGTTATACAGGTAAAGCAAGGTAACACAGTTATTATATTCTTATCTATACTGATGTTACATAGATCATTATATCAAACATGGCAACTATGAAATTCACAAGTGAAGGCCAAGCCACAAACAGACCCCCACTATTTGATGGTACAAATTGCACATACTGGAAAACATGCATGAGTTTCTTCTTAAAATCTCTCGATTTTGACTTATGGTCTATTATGATTGATGGCTATAAAAAGCCTACACGTATTCTTGTTGATGGAGAGTTGGTTGAGAAACCCCATGATAAGTATACTGAAGCTGAAAAAATAGGCAAGTCTTGACGCACGTGCTATTAATGCTTTATTTTGTGCCTTAGACATGACTGAATTTAACAGGGTGTCTACATGCACAACATCAAATAAAGTGTGGAAACTTCTCAAAGTTACTCACGAAGGGACGACACAAGTCAAAGAGTCAAAGATCAGTCAACTTACTCAGAAGTATGAGGCATTCAAGATGAAGCTAAATGAATTCGTCACTCTGATGTTTACAAGATTTTTGGATATTGTAAACCCTTTGTCTTCTCTAGGCAAGGAATACAACAACCATGAGTGTAACGCCCCAGAACCAGAATACTGGAGAGTGGGGGCATACATAGCCAGCTACGTATATCGAAGTGCAACCCACCTCGCTATACGGTCACGGCTATATAGATACATGAGGGTTTAACTACAAGCTATCAGTCTCTTATGGTCATGAACAAGCCTATTGTCTCAATCTCATGCAAGGAATAGCAGTTACAAGATGTTAGAGCATCAAATATACAATAGTAAGGCGTCCCATACATTATATATTTGGATGATCATGAAGCTAGTCGTACAAAATATGAAGACTAGCAAGAGTTTTAGTCATACATGATCAACCCTAGGATTCGTCAATCATGTTACAGCCCGTAGGCAGACAGTAAGTAAAGTGCAATCGAGCTAACAATTGCTCGTCGGCTAAATGACTCAAAAGAATATTTTTTACAATAAAGTGGAAGAACAAAAGGGAAACCCACTCGTTGCCTTGGTTACACCTGGTGGTCACCATCTGGCTGGAAGGTAGGAAGATCCTCTGGAGCTACTCCGGTATCTGGCCATACAAAACCAGCTGGGTCAGATCCCAGAAAGAGCAAGTGCCACAAAGGAGTCTTCACTTAAGAACTAAAACAATTTGCACAAGATATAAGTACATAATAAAGACTGATAATATATAAAATTATGATGATATACGATGAGATAACCATGGGACTATTCAGATAACCAAGTTACAACCCTTAAACCAAACAAGGACCGGGGTTGTAACCCTTCGTCTGAACGGAAATTGGTTTTCCACCATTTATCGATAAAGTATGGCACAAGCAATCAGGTCATGTTACAATCTTGTACAGGATCAGGACAGGACTAGACTGGGTTTGACTCCATCCAATCAGTCACGTCCAAGCAATGTGTACGGCTTGATACTTTAACTAACTAGGGTTATCACAGGTCTAGTTACTAGCAAGATGCAATGAGATATTCCAACAGCCACAAGCCCTGCAGACCATCCAGGTTATCCAGGTCGAATATCCATTCATGAAGGGTGCAACACATGACAGTGTGCTGGAAATGTGCCCTACTCGTCGGCAGGCTACAAGTCCACTTGCGCGCCCAGATAACGGGATTGCCTATAGCTGGGAAATCTCCTCATTACTACTGAATTTATTCTAGTTATTAGCCTTAGTCAATTTTAGTGGGTACCCCTAACCGTGGTACTCAGGCGTTCCCGTCCTAGACATGATGCAAGACCATACTGGTTCATTTGTACAAGCACAATCGCCCACGGTGTCCAGGCCATTCATTCTTGTCATGTCATGCTTGCCATCGCAACAGCATTCGAGGTATATCATGTCAGGTTTACTTGTCAAGAGTGCACCACGACGGGCCACTATCATGTTATGTTACTTGTCAAGAGAGCACCACGATGGGTCACTATCGTGTCTTGGAACATATTCAGAATTAACAAGGTACAAGCATTCTATCAAGGGACCCAAGTTATACAGAGAGTCATGAGACAAAAGCATAAATATAACAGCTCAATATGGTAAAAGGAGTGCACGACTATGGAAAGAGCCATGCGGCTAAGCAGGACGGGCTCAAGCGGCTCGGGAGGGAGAGCATGCTCATGCGGCCGGAGGAAAAAGGGCTCATGAAAGGGGCCAGGGGTTAAGGGCTCATGCGGCTCGGGGAGAACGGGCTCATACGGCTAAAGGAGATCGAGCTCATGCGGCTCAGGGAGATCGGGCTCATGCGGCAGTGGAGGAACAAGCTCTTGCGGCTAGAGGAAAAGGGTGCAGCGGGGGCTTATGCGGCTCGACTAAAAGAACTTATGCGGCAATAGATGGGGGTCTCATGCGGCAGGGCCGAGTGAGGGTCATGCGGCCAAGGAGGAACGGGCATATGCGGCAGTGGGGTGGGAACAAGCTCATGCGGCTGTAGAAGAATGCGGCTGAGAGGATTAAGCTCATACGGCTCGGAAAACATGGCTAATGCGGCTCGGGGCTCATGCGGCAAGAATCATCTTGAGTCATGCGGGTGAAGGCCATGCGGCAAGGGCCATGCTGCCAAAAATTAACTTGAGTCATGCGGGTGAAGGCCATGTGGCAAGGGCCATGCGGCCAAAAGGGACTTGTCGCATGAAAAAAAAGCCATGCGGCTAAGCATTGTTCTTCTTCTCCACTGCTCCGAGAAGAAGAACCACGAAGCCATTGCTTCCAAGTTCCATACTCCTTCATCTAAGGTCAGAATCTGGACTTCCATAGGTCGAAATGGGGCAGAAAAAATTCTCTACAACATGGAACCATCAAACTTGAGAATAACAAGGTTTAATAGATCAAAACCCAAGAAATTCAAAAATGCAACAAGCTTAGATCTACATGAAATGAGCTATGGAAATTAAAAATGCTAAGTACTAAAGTGTCTTAGAATCTCATGAGGAAGAAATGGAACAACAAAACTTGAGTTTCTCCATGAAGCAAGATGCACTTGCCGGTGGGAGAGGGGGTAGGTGGAGCTCTATGACAGGGAGGAAGGAGAAGAAGGAGGAGTAAATGCTGAGTTATGAGGAGAAAGAAAAAGTAGGTGGGATATAAATGGGGTTAGTGGTGGGGGTAGGTAGGGTTGGTTCACATGCAAAACCGAACCAAGCCGAACCAAGCAATGAAATGCTAAAATAAACCATGCAATAAAACAGGCAACATGAGTCAAAATACGTACACGTATACCAAAATACGTAATACGAACCACGGACGTTACAACTCTACCCACCTTAAAAGAATTCCATCCTCGGAATTTAATTAAGAGGCTAGAGAGGCAAGGACAAGCTATATTAATCACAAGCAAGTTATAACTAGGCAATCAATCAAGCAATCTTTCATGCAAGCAAGGAAGCTGAGGGTATAAGTGTCACGACCCGCACCCTAGAGTAAGGGCACGAGAAGTGGGTACGTCCAGCCTACGCCGTAGTGTCGGCGGTAGAACGCTGTCCTAGGTAAGTCATCTAACAATATCAAGTACCTGTACAGTTTATACTCTCCGAGTGGAGGTGACAAACAGAAATAATCTCAATCACATCTAGGTAGAGAATGAAGAACAGATAGATAGTAACTCAAGGAGAACCATAGCATAGATGAAATAAGACTAAGTGTCTAAGATACATAACATCCAGAATGTCAACTCATAATACAAGACTAAGAGTCTATACATGACTCAACATCTCAAAATACAACTCAGATGTGAGACAAAAGTAAATATAGAAAAGACTGCCTAGGCTAAACTGGTCTAGACTACTGGAACAACATCCTCAGCTGCAGGTGGATCCTGCTGAGGGTCCATAACATAAGTATCATCTAGTCCTGCTCCATAATAGGTAGACACCAGGGCCTCCTCCTCATCCTCTGTAATATTTTCAACAGGTCCAATCAGGACGGGAACGAGCACAATACATCTCACGCAGTGCATAGAATGATAGGAGATATAAAGCATGCAATAGAGTAAAATACAGGAACTGCTGAAGGAAGATACATGTAGCAAAAGAGATAACTGTAAAGGAAATATCTACTGTATATAGAGAACTAGCAGTGTCTAGTGAGTCAGAGTAAAATATAGACATGTGAAATGGCATAGGAGATTCATGACTACAGCTAGAAGTGATTCATGACTACAGCTACTGGGGTAATATCCACATGACTATTTCCACTCCCCCATCCCCAATCAATACACAAGGATCCATTCAGGTTACGTTAAGATTCGTGATAAGCCCATAAATGGGAGATTCATGAGAGGCTCTGTGAGCATGAGAGTACATGAGTCACAAGCGATTCGTGAATCTATGAAAGCATAGAGATACATGATGATAGTGAAAAGCACAACATGCTGTATCTGATGCTCCCGAGGGGGATAACATCTCATGAAAAGATCCATATAGTACCAATCCGTGATAACAATCGTGTCAGCATCAAGTAAAGTAATCTAGAGCAAGAATATAAATCCTGGCAAATATGAAACGGTCAGAGAATGTACTCGCCTGATAACTGAATGTCTGAAGAAGATATACTGTCTGAGGAGAGGTGTATGGCTCCTAATCAGAGCAATACAAGTCACAATGTATCCACAATGGTAAAAATAAAGTATACAATGCATACTACATGATTCTAGGTCAATCTGGTCAAAAGTCAACTCTTGGTCAACTCTAAAGTCAAACTAGTCAAGGTTAAGTCAATACTAGTCAAACTAGTTAGGGTTTTAGTCAAACTAGTTAAACTAGTTGATTTAGGTCATTCCTAGTCATTTCTAGGTGAACTAGGTCAACTTTGACCTACAGTTGACTTTGGTCAACCCTTAGTCAACAAGGGTCAACACAAAGGGTTTTGGGTCATTCAGGGCTAGCCCCAAGCCATAGGCTAGTAATCCTAGGCCATAGGCCATAGGCTAGTATAGGGTTTCTATATAACCTATAGTAGGAAACATATACATATATATATATGATATATAGATATATGAATCTATCTAATACCCAATACCCAATATAGGAATATCATATATAATACAACCACACACATATATACATATATGTATCTAATACTAATACATATATATATATCAATTATATATACATATATATATATATATATAAAACCTATATATACTATATATATATATGACATAGAGAGAGACTGAGTGAGAGAGAGAGAGTGAGACAGTGAGAGAGAGGGAGACTGAATGAATCAGGGGGGGGGGTTCCAGGAATTCCTGAACCCAAACCCATCCAAAACACACACCACATAATACATATATACACACACATGTATATATATATAACTTAACACACACACCCAAATCACCCCAAAATCGACCCACACTCTCACATACACATATACTACATATATACACATTAAAATACATTAATATAATACATAAATCATTAGCAAAATCGAATCAAAATTCGATTTTGCAAAAACTGTAATTTTCAGAAAATAAGAAATTGCACTGTGAAAACCTAACTTGGGTTAGCTCAAACATCAATCAAAACGACCTAAGATGACCCAAACTTGGTTGGTAACTAAAGCCCCTAGGTTAGGCTAGGTCCCTAGCAGCCTGACACTGTGTCACGACACGACACGACGTGTCCACAAGGATTTAAAGTCACACGGGTAAACCAGTGTACACTGTTACAGTGTAAATTCAAAATTAGTCTAGGACACGACACAAAGCGACACAGGCCTCGTGCTCGTGCCCGAAGGTGCGCCTAGGGTTGGGCTTCGTGTCCATGGGCCTGATACGTGTCCACGTGTCGTGTAGAGGGGACACGACACACGTATCAGAAGCCCCAATTTACGTGTTTCAGACTGTGTCGTCGTGTTTTCGCGTGTCTCGTGCTCGCGACACGGGACACGTGACACCACGTGGTTGTGTCCAATGTGTTCGCCTACATACAGGCTTCGTGTCCATGTCAGTACCAAGTGTCCACGTGTCGTGTACAGTGGACACGACACGTTCAAAGTACAGTGTCTGTGCGTGTGTACACAGTGTTTAGAACGACCCTTGCGGGGTCGATTCCGTGTCCGACACGACACGAGGTCATCCCAAACTTTGGGGATGACCTGTCAGTCATTGCCCCGTGCTCCGTGCCAATTTTGGCGTGTCCACGTGGCTTCTACAGTGCGTGGGGACACTGTGGCAGCAGGACACAATTCCTGTGTACTGCCCTGTGTCCCGAGAGCTTGTGTGTCCAAATTTGGACACGACACAAGTCGAATTGTGTCCAGTGACATAGGATTAGGGTTAGGGTTAGTTAGGCTAGGTTTTTGTTCAAAGAGTTTGGAAAAACAGTGATCAAAATACACAATGACAGTGCTCAAACAGTGAGTAAAATTAGGGTTCTAGACTAGTAGGATACGTGTCCAACACGACACCAAAACACATCAAAATCCTACCAAACTTTACCCACAATATTGTTACCCCTATATGAATGCATCTATGAAAGAAAAATAGGAATTTGACTAGGTTTGTGGAAATTTACCTATTGGTGAATTTCAAGGAAATTCAATGAAAAGGGGGTGTTGTGATTTTGAACTCGACGATGCCCAAGCTCCCAAATTCTAGATTTCTTGCTTCCCTTAGCTCCCTAGATGTTGTAGGGTTCCAATGCAAAAGACTAGAGTCAATTTGGATCACAAATGACCAAGTTATGAAGGTTTGAGTAAAAAGGGAATTTTTTGGAATAAAATTCATGCAATTTATTCATGATTTAATCCAAGGGGTATTTATCAAAGTGTAGGCTGCCATGGGGGTCTTCTTTGGCCGGCCAAGCATGGGGGGGGGTGTCTTTGTCTTCCTTAATAGCTAAGTCAAGGACTTTTTGGAAAAGGGTTTGATATTTTGCATAATTTGTGCAAAATATCCATAAAGCAAATATCTAGATATTTTAACCCTTTAACCCCATGACCAAATCATCACTCTAATGGTTCTAGGTTAGTGGCTAACTACTAGTTTAGGGTAGGATAGGTTAGGAACTAATCATGAGACCTACCAAGTATTAAATAATATTAAAATCACATAATCACAAATTAAATCTAGAAAATTACCAAAATACCCTTTTGGTCAAAAACCCCAAATTTGATATTCTAAGCCTATGGCTAAGCTACCATGGTCATGGCAACTTCTAGGTTAGAGAAAACTAGGGTTTACACTAAGTTATACTAACCAAAATCACAAAGTCATAAGTCATGACTTAGCATGACTTAGAAAATGGTTTAACTTAACTAAAATCACCAGAAAATCATACCATGACTAAAATACCACTAATAAATAATAAAAATAATAAATTTTCAAAAATCCCCAATTTCAGAAAACAGGGTGTTACAAGTCTACCCACCTTAAAATAATTTCGTCCTCGAAATTTAGATGGTCGTACTCCTCCTAGGTCAAACCTCCAACAATCAGGGACGAAGCCACTACCTAGGCAACATACAAGGTCAACAAGCAAAATATGGATAGTAGACCTATACTGGGTCATGTCCAAAAATTGGCTAACAGTTTTAGGTCATAAGGTGTTTTAATTCAAATCGAAGCCAAAAAAAATAACTCCATGGGGTAAATCAGGATGGAGCCTCGGGTCAAGAAAATCGTACTAAGCAAATGAAGCACACGATGGTATGCCTGAGTGGGACACTAAGGTCATGGCTGTAGTATGTCATGTCTAGGTCAGGTATGTGAAGTCAGTTTTGAGAAAACAACTAGTCTGGTGCTCCAAATTTAAAAGTCACGGTAATGTGTCTACGATGGTCATAATTTAGAGTGGGAAAGGTCTATGGTCTAAATTGAACCAAAATCATGATGAATAGTGGTACCAGGGGGACAGGTTAAATGGAAAATATGTGGTCTCATCTAGGTGCACTAGTCATTCTAGATCAATACTGTCCTATGGTATCAAAACGTACAAGCAATCTAAGGTATCCTAATTGGGAAGGTAAGGGAACAACAATCATCAAGGCTATAGGGTCGTCTACCATCCTATATGAAAATGGGTCATTAACAAATGAGAAATTATTAAAGTTACCATTCCATAAAAAGAAAATTGAAAATTTAGGTACAAACAATCACAAATAGATTTTAGTCTTGACACGATCTAAGTTGATCAATTTTAGGATAAATCGAGATTGGGCAAGATGGGAATTTAATGAAATCAAGTATGAGCACGAGCATCCAATGATGAAGATCCAGGTCATGATTAAAGTTAATTTAACTGGATACGAATACGAGGTTCATAGGTGATAAAATAATTCCAAGGAGAATTGTCAAGGCTGTTGTGGATAAGATTCTAGGGTAAGTTTAACTGTGTCTCCATCCACGTAGATTAATATATGAAAAAGCGAACCAAAACGCAATAGGTTGATCAGACCATCATGCGCCGGTTCTGATTAGATAATATTAGTGGGTGTACACCCAATAAAATATCATGATCAAGCTCGAAAGGATAAGCTTGTAAAACTTAAGGATAAATTTATAGCATAAAATATAAGTAAGGGTGGAATGATGAAAGAAGACATAGTCCAAGATCTTAACCAATCGGGTCAAGCATTCAAGGTAAGGTACAAGGTTAAGTATTTGAGGGTTCAAGTAGAACACCATCACATGCCAGGTCGGAAGAGTTGTGCCAAGATGGATCTCTAATTGAAATAAGAATCAATTTAGTATCATGGTAGAGGTTATAGTTTAGCCATTTGACCAGAAAATCATGTCAAGGAAATAGAGTACAAGGAGACGGGTTTTAGTGGGACATGGAATACCTACATGAAGGTAGGCTAGTCTAGGTCTTACACGTAAAGTTTGTTGGGAGTAACAGCTAGTATTATACTCTGAATATCTAAGTCACGGTAAAGGACGTCCAATGATCTAGAATAGAAAGTGGGAGTTCGAGACGTGACAAATTGATGCAAAAATTGAAGAAGATCAATTTAACTCATGAAATAAAATTAATCAGGAATCTAGTAAATAATTTAGGAACACAGTCCTAGGGATAGATAGGCTACTAGATGAATATAGTTAGGGTTCGATCAAATCATAGGTCAAGGTTAAAAGGTCCCAATAAGTCTTGATTTGAGAAAATGTCGAGTAAGTCAGGTTTGGGATATAATCACATAGATTGGTAGAAGGAGTTTAAGCAAGGTGCAAATTAGAGAGGACAGTTCATTTTAATGAAAGGCAATTAGCAAGAGGATTAGATGGCAAGAACAGATAAGAGTTTTCTCATAATTGTGATTGAGTACCCTAAGAATAAAAGATATTAATCTAACACTAAGAAATTAAAATCAACAACTACAAAAATTTCAAAATCATCAACTAACACCAGGATTCAAAGTTCTACAGTGAATCCTCCAAAACCAAATTCAATCAAGGGAAAAGGAGTTTAAATCGTAATTTCAAATGAGATTCTCAAGGGTCATCCCAGGAATCTCTCAAGGTATCCTAACAATGATTGAGCATCCTCTCTCACTAAGCCTATTCCTCAAATCCTATCGCAGGCTGTAGTGATACTCTAGTTCGAATACCACTACATAAACTCGACCTGCATGGGCCACCACTAAAAACGTGTCACGACCCGCACCCTAGTAGGGCACGAGAATGTACGTCCAGCCTACGCCGCAGTGTCGGCGGTAGAACGCTGTCCTAGGTAAGTCATCTAACAATATCAAGTACCTGTACAGTTTATACTCTCCGAGTGGAGGTGACAAACAGAAATAATCTCAATCACATCTAGGTAGAGAATGGAACAGATAGATAGTAACTCAAGGAGAACCATAGCATAGATGAAATAAGACTAAGTGTCTAAGATACATAACATCCAGAATGTCAACTCATAATACAACTAAGAGTCTATACATGACTCAACATCTCAAAATACAACTCAGATGTGAGACAAAAGTAAATATAGAAAAGACTGCCTAGGCTAAACTGGTCTAGACTACTGGAACAACATCCTCAGCTGCAGGTGGATCCTGCTGAGGGTCCACAACATAAGTATCATCTAGTCCTGCTCCATAATAGGTAGACACCAGGGCCTCCTCCTCATCCTCTGTAATATTTTCAACAGGCACAATCAGGACGGGAACGAGCACAATACATCTCACGCAGTGCATAGAATGATAGGAGATATAAAGCATGCAATAGAGTAAAATACAGGAACTGCTGAAGGAAGATACATGTAGCAAAAGAGATAACTGTAAAGGAAATATCTACTGTATATAGAGAACTAGCAGTGTCTAGTGAGTCAGAGTAAAATATAGACATGTGAAATGGCATAGGAGATTCATGACTACAGCTAGAAGTGATTCATGACTACAGCTACTGGGGTAATATCCACATGACTATTTCCACTCCCCCATCCCCAATCAATACACAAGGATCCATTCAGGTTACGTTAAGATTCGTGATAAGCCCATAAATGGGAGATTCATGAGAGGCTCTGTGAGCATGAGAGTACATGAGTCACAAGCGATTCGTGAATCTATGAAAGCATAGAGATACATGATGATAGTGAAAAGCACAACATGCTGTATCTGATGCTCCCGAGGGGGATAACATCTCATGAAAAGATCCATATAGTACCAATCCGTGATAACAATCGTGTCAGCATCAAGTAAAGTAATCTAGAGCAAGAATATAAATCCTGGCAAATATGAAACGGTCAGAGAATGTACTCGCCTGATAACTGAATGTCTGAAGAAGATATACTGTCTGAGGAGAGGTGTATGGCTAATCAGAGCAATACAAGTCACAATGTATCCACAATGGTAAAAATAAAGTATACAATGCATACTACATGATTCTAGGTCAATCTGGTCAAAAGTCAACTCTTGGTCAACTCTAAAGTCAAACTAGTCAAGGTTAAGTCAATACTAGTCAAACTAGTTAGGGTTTTAGTCAAACTAGTTAAACTAGTTGATTTAGGTCATTCCTAGTCATTTCTAGGTGAACTAGGTCAACTTTGACCTACAGTTGACTTTGGTCAACCCTTAGTCAACAAGGGTCAACACAAAGGGTTTTGGGTCATTCAGGGCTAGCCCCAAGCCATAGGCTAGTAATCCTAGGCCATAGGCCATAGGCTAGTATAGGGTTTCTATATAACCTATAGTAGGAAACATATACATATATATATATGATATAATAGATATATGAATCTATCTAATACCCAATACCCAATATAGGAATATCATATATAATACAACCACACACATATATACATATATGTATCTAATACTAATACATATATATATATATCAATATATATATATACATATATATATATATATATAAAACCTATATATACTATATATATATATGACATAGAGAGAGAGACTGAGTGAGAGAGAGAGAGTGAGACAGTGAGAGAGAGGGAGACTGAATGAATCAGGGGGGGGGTTCCAGGAATTCCTGAACCCAAACCCATCCACACACCACAACATAATACATATATACACACATATGTATATATATATATACTTAACACACACACACCCAAATCACCCCAAAATCGACCCACACTCTCACATACACATATACTACATATATACATTAAAATACATTAATATAATACATAAATCATTAGCAAAATCGAATCAAAATTCGATTTTGCAAAAACTGTAATTTTCAGAAAATAAGAAATTGCACTGTGAAAACCTAACTTGGGTTAGCTCAAACATCAATCAAAACGACCTAAGATGACCCAAACTTGGTTGGTAACTAAAGCCCCTAGGTTAGGCTAGGTCCCTAGCAGCCTGACACTGTGTCACGACACGACACGACGTGTCCACAAGGATTTAAAGTCACACGGGTAAACCAGTGTACACTGTTACAGTGTAAATTCAAAATTAGTCTAGGACACGACACAAAGCGACACAGGCCTCGTGCTCGTGCCCGAAGGTGCGCCTAGGGTTGGGCTTCGTGTCCATGGGCCTGATACGTGTCCACGTGTCGTGTAGAGGGGACACGACACACGTATCAGAAGCCCCAATTTACGTGTTTCAGACTGTGTCGTCGTGTTTTCGCGTGTCTCGTGCTCGCGACACGGGACACGTGACACCACGTGGTTGTGTCCAATGTGTTCGCCTACATACAGGCTTCGTGTCCATGTCAGTACCAAGTGTCCACGTGTCGTGTACAGTGGACACGACACGTTCAAAGTACAGTGTCTGTGCGTGTGTACACAGTGTTTAGAACGACCCTTGCGGGGTCGATTCCGTGTCCGACACGACACGAGGTCATCCCAAACTTTGGGGATGACCTGTCAGTCATTGCCCCGTGCTCCGTGCCAATTTTGGCGTGTCCACGTGGCTTCTACAGTGCGTGGGGACACTGTGGCAGCAGGACACAATTCCTGTGTACTGCCCTGTGTCCCGAGAGCTTGTGTGTCCAAATTTGGACACGACACAAGTCGAATTGTGTCCAGTGACATAGGATTAGGGTTAGGGTTAGTTAGGCTAGGTTTTTGTTCAAAGAGTTTGGAAAAACAGTGATCAAAATACACAATGACAGTGCTCAAACAGTGAGTAAAATTAGGGTTCTAGACTAGTAGGATACGTGTCCAACACGACACCAAAACACATCAAAATCCTACCAAACTTTACCCACAATATTGTTACCCCTATATGAATGCATCTATGAAAGAAAAATAGGAATTTGACTAGGTTTGTGGAAATTTACCTATTGGTGAATTTCAAGGAAATTCAATGAAAAGGGGGTGTTGTGATTTTGAACTCGACGATGCCCAAGCTCCCAAATTCTAGATTTCTTGCTTCCCTTAGCTCCCTAGATGTTGTAGGGTTCCAATGCAAAAGACTAGAGTCAATTTGGATCACAAATGACCAAGTTATGAAGGTTTGAGTAAAAAGGGAATTTTTTGGAATAAAATTCATGCAATTTATTCATGATTTAATCCAAGGGGTATTTATCAAAGTGTAGGCTGCCATGGGGGTCTTCTTTGGCCGGCCAAGCATGGGGGGGGGGTGTCTTTGTCTTCCTTAATAGCTAAGTCAAGGACTTTTTGGAAAAGGGTTTGATATTTTGCATAATTTGTGCAAAATATCCATAAAGCAAATATCTAGATATTTTAACCCTTTAACCCCATGACCAAATCATCACTCTAATGGTTCTAGGTTAGTGGCTAACTACTAGTTTAGGGTAGGATAGGTTAGGAACTAATCATGAGACCTACCAAGTATTAAATAATATTAAAATCACATAATCACAAATTAAATCTAGAAAATTACCAAAATACCCTTTTGGTCAAAAACCCCAAATTTGATATTCTAAGCCTATGGCTAAGCTACCATGGTCATGGCAACTTCTAGGTTAGAGAAAACTAGGGTTTACACTAAGTTATACTAACCAAAATCACAAAGTCATAAGTCATGACTTAGCATGACTTAGAAAATGGTTAACTTAACTAAAATCACCAGAAAATCATACCATGACTAAAATACCACTAATAATAATAAAAATAATAAATTTTCAAAAATCCCCAATTTCAGAAAACAGGGTGTTACAATAAGGCATAAGAAGGACATTATACCTTACGAGTCAGACAGGTAGGGATATCGCGATCGGATATCATCCTCACGTTTCCACGTTGACTCACCTAGAGAGGGATGACCCCAAGCAACACGGACTAAACTAATAGTCTTGTTCTTGAGTATCTTCTCTCTTTGGTCCAATATGGATACGGACCTCTCCTCATACGAAAGGTTGGTACCAACAACCAATTCCGAATGATCAAGGACATGACTCGGATCCGGGATATACCGTCGTAATTGGGATACATGGAAGACATCATGCACCTCATGCAACGACGGTGGGAGAGCAAGACGATAGGACACATCTTCTACTCGCTCCAGAATATCAAACGGCCCTATATACCTAGGACTGAGCTTTTCCCGTACGCCAAAATGAATGATGCCACGGTTAGGCGAGATCCTAAGGAATACATGGTCGCCGACAGAAAATTCAAGGGGACGTCGGTGAGAATCGGTCAAATGGCGCTGGTGATCTTGTGCAACTCGAAGATGATCCCTGACTTGTCTGACCACCTCAATAGTCCGGGTTACCATCTCGGGACCAAGCATCTGTCTCTCGCCGATATCATCCCAAGCTAAAGGAGATCTGCACTTCCTACCATACAGTGCCTCGAACGGTGCCATCTGGATACTGGTTTGGAAACTGTTATTGTACGAGAACTCCACCAGGTGCAGGTGATCCTCCCATGAACCATCGAAGTCGAGGGTATAAGATCTCAACATATCTTCCAAGGTTCATATGGTACGCTCAGACTGACCATCTGTCTGCGGATGATAAGCTGAGCTGAACTGGAGGTGAGTTCCCAAAAATTCTTGCAAACTACGCCAAAAGTGCAACATAAATCTTGAATCTTTGTCCGAGGTGATACTGACTGGAACATGTAAAATCTGACAATCTGCCTGAGGTACATCTCTGCTAGCTGAGCCATTGACTGACCAACTCTGAATGGAAGAAAGTGAGCCACCTTGGTGAGCCTGTCTATAATAACCCAAATAGCATCCCTACCGGCCGAGGTCCTAGGTAATCCAGTCACGAAATACATGGTTATATGCTCCCACTTCCATTCTGGAATCGGCAAGGGCTGAAGAAGTCCAGCTGGCCTCTGATGTTCAGCTTTAACTTGTTGGCAAACCAAACACCGAGAGACAAACCAGGCTATCACCCTCTTCATGCCGTTCTACCAAAAGTGCTGACGGATATTACGGTACATCTTTGTGCCACCGGGATGAATGGAATACTGAGAACTGTGAGCTTCTGCCATGATCTCCTGTCTGATATCTCCACTGGGTACACAAAGACGCCTTCCATGTCGAAGTGTACCATCTTTATGAATGTAGAACTCTGGTCTTCGTCCTGCCTCACACTCTGCTCTGAGTCGCTGAACCTTGGAATCTGTCGACTACGCCATCCGGATCCTCTCGACTATAGTGGACTGAACTTGCATGCTGGCCATCAATACGACATTGGTAGGAAGGACAACCTCTATACCCATCTTATGAAGATCTGCCAATAACTCTGGTTGTACTGTAAGAAAATAAACTCCGGCTCTCCTGCTCAGCGCATCTGACTACATTGGCCTTCCCAGGATAATACTGCAGGTTGACATCATAATCCACAAGTAGCTCTAGCCACCTCCTCTGACGTATGTTAAGATCCTTCTGGGTAAATACATACTTCAGGCTCTTGTGGTCGATAAAAATCTCCACGCTATCTCCATACAAGTAGTGTCTCTAAAGCTTAAGTGCAAACACTACTGCTGCCAACTCCAAGTCATGGGTTGGGTAATTCCTCTCATGATCATGAAGTTGACGTGACACATAAGCTATTACCTTCCCATGCTGCATCAAAGCACATCCTAAACCTCTGTATGAAGCATCACAATATACTAAAAATCCTCCGGTCCCATCTGGAAGCGTGAGAATGGGTGCCGTCATCAAACCTCGCTTCAACTTCTCAAAAGATTCCTGAAACTCGGTCGTCCAAATAAACTGCACATCCTTGCGGGTCAACTGGGTCAATGGTGCTGAAATCCGAGCAAAATCTAAAATAAATCGCGGTAATAGTCGGCCAAGCCAAGAAAACTACGAACTTCTGCGACTGTGCTAGGTACTGGCTATATCTCAATAGCCACGATCTTCTGGGGATCCACTTCTACTCCTCTCCTGGTGATGATATGACCCAAGTACGAAATGCGATCGAGCCAGAACTCGCATTTACTGAACTTCGCGTACAACTGGTGCTCTCTGAGAATCTGGAGGACAACTCTGAGATGCTGCTCATGCTCTGCTACACTCTTGCTGTAGACCAGGATGTCGTCTATGAACACAATCACGAACTGATCTAAGTAAGGCATGAAGATACGATTCATGAGGTCCATGAATACAGCTGGCGCATTGGTTGCTCCAAATGGCATAACAAGGAACTCCCAATGCCCATATCTAGATCTAAAAGCTGTCTTCGGGATGTCCTGCTCTCTGACTCTGATCTGATGGTATCCTGACCGTAAGTCAATCTTTGAGAATACTGCTGCCCCTTGAGTTGATCAAACAAGTCATCTATCCTCGAAGAGGGTATCTGTTCTTGATTGTTACTAAATTCAAGGTACGATAATCTACACATAATCTGGAAGTACCATCCTTCTTTTTACAAGAATCATCGGGGTCCCCAAGGCGATCCACTTGCACGAATGAATCCCTTGGTCCTGTGTTCTTCAATCACCTTGTACAATATCTCTAACTCTGACGATGCCATCCTGTAGACTCTTTCTGACACTGGGCTGTCCCTGGGATCAAGTCGATAGTAAACTTGATCTCTCGCTCTGGCGATATCCTGGAAGCTTCTCTGGAAACTCCTCGACTATCCGGGTAACAGCACTGCTGCTACTGCCATCCGCAATACTGGAGGAGAAGGTTAAACTTTGCCTCGGGAAAAGGAAAACCCTGGCCCGCATGGAATGCTAAAAATAACCCTGCCAACATGGCAGTATATCCTAGCATACTGGTTCCTTAACCAATCCATCCCTAAGACCACATCATAATCGGCCATCGAGAACTCTATCAATCTAGCGGAGAACTCTCTACCGCTAACCACGATTCGACGAGAAAAACACTCTATCTACCCCCACAAAGACCGTTATCAGTAAGTATATTGAGCCTTACTGATAATGACTCGGGCTCCAGTCCTATCCGTGTCGCGAATCGTGCAGACATAAACGAATGCGATGCACCAGAATCAAATAACACTGAAGCCAGAAAGGAGTTGACGAGAATAGTACCTGCCACTACCTCACCTGGTGCCAATCCTTCTTCTACGGTCATCACCATCGCCTGACCATGTCCTTTAGGTGCGGGTCCCCTCTGCTGAAAACCTCTCTGCCTGCTCTGAATCAGGGCTTGGGCCTGGGCATACTGCTAGGGGTTTTGCTGCTGAAATGCTTGGGACTGAGGCGGTAAGGGCCTCGAAAACTGTTGCTGCTGATGGACTGGTGCAGGTCCTCTCACCGAAGGACTAGAAAAGATCGAAGAAGATGAACTCCCCCTATTCGGACAGGATTCTATCTTGTGATCCGCTTCCCCACAAGCCAGGCACAATCCCTGTGCCCTGCGACATTCTGCTACCACATGTCCTGGCTTCCCGCAATGTGTGCAACCTATTGCATAAGTCTGCCTCTGCTTCTGCTGCTGGGGAAATGCTGGGGTCGAATACTGAATCGACGTCACTAAGGTCACCCGCCTCGGGGTTCCAATTGTCATAGTCCTGGCTGCCGGGGCTGGTGCTGAAGACTGATTCATGTGGCCATGAGATCGCTTCTGACCTCCGATCCTGTCCTCAATCCTCCGGAAGGTATACTCGTGCCTCTTGTCTGCTCTCAATACCGCATCAAAAGTCTGATGCTCAAATTGCTCCACTGCCAATTAAATCTCTAGATGGAGCCCCTGCTGGAATCGCTGGGCTCTGTCGAACTCAGTCGCTACCAAAGTGGGAGCAAAACCGACTAAGTCTCGAAAACTCGGCTGCGTATCCGTCGACCGTCCTACCCATCTGCTTCAGATTGGTGAACCTCGTCTGTAGATCGTACCGAGCTACAACATCAAAATACTTGGTCTAGAATCTCTCACGAAACATGTCCATGCAATAGGTGCCACTAATCCAACGGCCTGTACCGCCCACCAACTGCGGGCAAGATCCAATAACTGTAGGCGTACTCTGCCACCTTCTCGTTCTCGGGCTTCTTTGCCGCTTCTAGAATCACTTCTGTATCCTACAGCCAAGCATCTACGGTAATCGTATCTTCGCTGCCATCGAAAAATAGAGGGTTCAAACGCTTGAAGCTATTGGCTGCCTGGTTCCCTTGATGACCGCCTCTGTTCAAAGCATCTTGTATTGTCTGGTGCAGGGCATCGCCCCGACGATCTTGAGATGCTAACAATGTCCTGATGAGACCTACCAAGGTGTCGTCATCAGGCTCTGCAGGCTGGACTGGCTGAACTGGTGGCTCTTGACCCCCAGTAGTCACGACTATGGAGGCTACTCCTGAATGCTGGGCTTGATCTCCAGGTTGCTGCGGGTCCACGGGAGGTGCTCCGCCTTGCCGATCGGTAGGACCAGGAATAATGCCGCTGAAGAAGATGACATAGGGAACAATAAGGAAGGACCAGACAGATCAAAGATACAAGCATGATCAGGTCAAGAATGCAGGGATTCAGAGGATTCGAGCAAAGATCAAGGGCGAGTGCTGATTGAGACATCTATTCGGTAAACCCCCACATATCTTGATTCACAAGACCTGCATGGACCACTACTTAAACCATGTAATGCCCCAGAACCAGAATACTGGAGAGCGAAGGCATACATAGCCAGCTACGTATATCGAAGTGCAACCCACCTCGCTATATGGTCACAGCTGTATAGATACATGAGGGTTTAACTACAAGCCATCAGTCTCTTATGGTCAGGAATAAGCCTATTGTCTCAATCTCATGCAAGGAATAGCAGTTACAAGTTGTTAGAGCATCAATATACAATAGTAAGGCTCCTATATATTACATATTTGGATGATCATGAAGTTAGTCGTACAAAATGTGAAGACTAGCAAGAGTTTCAGTCATACATGATCAACCCTAGGATTCGTCAATCATATTACAGCCCGTATGCAGACAGTAAGTAAAGTGCAATCGAGCTAACACGTGCTCGTCGGCTAAACGCCTCAAAAGAATATTTTTACAATAAAGTGGGAGAACAAAAGAAAACCCACTCGTTGCCTTAGTTATGCCTGGTGGTCACCATCTGGCTGGATGGTAGGGAGATCCTCTGGAGCTACTCCGGTAACTGGCCATACAAAACCAGCTGGATCAGATCCCAGAAAGAGCAAGTTCCACAAAGGAGTCTTCACTTAAGAACTAAAACCGACGATTTGCACAAGAAATAAGTACATAATAAAAGACTAATAATATATAAAATCATGACGATATACGATGAGATAACCATGGGACTATTCAGATAACCGAGTTACAACCCTTAAACCAAACAAAGACCGGGGTTGTAACCCTTCGTCTAAACGGAACTTAGTTTCCCACCATTTATCGATAAACTAAGGCACAAGCAATCAGTCATGTTACAATCTTGTACAGGATCATACAAGACTAGACTGGGTTTGACTCCATCTAATCAGTCATGGCCAAGCAATATGTACGGCTTGATACTTTAACTAACTAGGGTTATCACAGGCCTAGTTACTAGCAAGATGTAATGAGATATTCTAACAGCCACAAGCCCTGCAGACCATCCAGGTTATCCAGGTCGAATATCCGTTCATAAAGGGTGCAACACATGACAGTGTGCTGGAAATGTTCCCTACTCGTCGGCAGGCTGCAAGTCTACTTGTGCGCCCATATAACATGATTGCCTGTAGCTGGAAAATCTCCATGACTACTGGATTATTCTATTTAATAGCCTTAGTCAATTTCAGTGGATACCTCTGACCGTGGTACTCAGGGGTCCCCGTCCTAGACATGATGCAAGACCATACTGGTTCATTTGTACAAGCATAATCGCCCATGGTGTCCAGGCCATTCATTCTTGTCATGTCATACTAGTCGTCGCAACAGCATATCGAGGTATATCATGTCAGGTTTACTTGTCAAGAGTGCCACGATGGGCTACTATCATGTCATGTTACTTGTCAAGAGAGCACCACGATGGGTCACTATCGTGTCATGGAACATATTCAGAATTAACAGGTTACAAGCATTCTATCAAGGGACCCAAGTAATACAGAGAGTCATGAGACAAAAGCATAAATATAATAGCTCAACATAGTAAAAGGAGTGCACGGCTATGGAAAGAGCCATGCGGCTAAGCAGGACGGGCTCATACGGCTCAGGAGGGGGAGCAGGCTCATGCGGCCGGGGGAAAAAGGGCGCATGAAAGGGGCCAGGTGTTAGGGGCTCATGCGGCTCGGGAAGAACAGGCTCATACGTCCAAAGGAGATCGGGCTCATGCGGCCAAGGGAGATCGGGCTCATGCGGCTCAGGGAGATCGGGCTCATGCGACACTGGGGGAACAAGCTCATGCGGCTAGAGGAAAAGGGCATGCGACGGGGGCTTATGCGGCTCGGCTAGAAGGACTTATGTGGCAATAGATGGGGGTGTCATGCGGCAGGGCCGAGTGAGGGTCATGCGGCCAAGGAGGAACGGGCATATGCTGCAGTGGGGGGGGGGGGGGGAACAAGCTCATGCGGCTGTAGAGGAATGCGGCTGAGAGGATTAAGCTTATGCGGCTCGAAAAATATGGCTCATGCTGCTCGGGGCTCATGCGACAAGAATCAACTTGAGTCATGCGGGTGAAGGCCATGCGACTAAGGCCATGCGGCCAAAAATCAACTTGAGTCATGCGGGTGAAGGCCATGCGGCTAAGGCCATGCGGCAAGGGCCATTCGGCCAAAAGGGACTTGCCGCATAAAAAAAAGCCATGCGGCTAAGCACTGTTCTTCTTCTCCACTGCTCTGAGAAGAAGAACCACGAAGCCATTGCTTTCAAGTTCCATACTCCTTCACCTAAGGTCAGAATTCGGTCTTCCATAGGTCGAAATGGGGCAGAAAGAAATTCTCTACAACATGGAACCTTAAAAACTTGATAATAACAAGGTTTAATAGATCAAAACCCAAGAAATCCGAAAATACAACAAGCTTAGATCTTCATAAAATGAGCCATGGAAATTAAAAATACTAAGTACTAAAGTGTCTTAGAATCTCATGAGAAAGAAAATGGAACAACAAAACTTGAGTTGCTCCATGAAGCAAGATGCACTTGCCGGTGGAGAGGGGGTATGTGGAGCTCTATGACAGAAGGAAGGGGAAGAAGGGTAAATGCTGAGTTATGAGGAGAGAGAAAAAGTAGGTGGGATATAAATGGGGTTAGTGGTGGGGTTGGTAGGGTTGGTTCACATGTAAAACCGAACCAAGCCGAACCAAGCAATAAAATGCTAAAATAAACCATGCAATGAGACAGGCAACATGAGTCAAAATACGTACACGTATACCAAAATACGTAATACGAACCACGGGCGTTACAATGAGAAGATTCGTAAACTTCTACGAGCTCTTACGAAGAATTGGATTCCAAATGCTACTGTAATTATTGAAGGAAACAACCTCACTACTATGTCTCTTGAAACACTCATGGGTAAGCTACTCACTCATGAGCTGGAACTTCAGGACTTTGAAGAAGTTACACCAAAGGAGATGTCGATCGTCCTCAAATCTCAACACAGAAGATCTATCGAAGATGATTCCGACGACAGTGACTCTAACTCTGAAGATCAAGCTCTCATAGTAAGGAAGTTCAAGAAGTTCATGATATTCAATAGAAGAACAAAAGAACACAATAGCAAAAATAGCAACAACGAAGAAGATCCAATCTACTACAGTTGTAAAACAAAAGGACACATCAAGAAGGACTGTCTGACAACATCATCATCAACCAGGAAAATAAACAAGTATGACAAGGGTTACCTGAAGAAATCAACATCTAGAAGGTATGGCAACACAAGCATATGGCATAAAAATGAAGCCAGCGACTCAAAAGATGAACAATCAGACGACGGTACAAATGTATGCTTAATGGCATTCGATAAGGTAAACACTAACCCCCTGTTTGATACTATGGTGATTTTTCCTTTGAACAGTTAGGTGAAGCCTTTAGTGACCTCCTAGGTGATTACAGAAAACTGCACAACAAATACCAAAACTCTAAGAAAGGTACTCAAAGAGTACAAAGGTGAAATAGGAAGACTTACCGACCTACTAGCTGAGGTTAGAAGTAATGATAATTCTAGTAAGGTAGGTGAGCTCTCTTCTATTAAGTTGCAGTTACACGAGACCATAAGGCTATCAGAAGAGAAAGACAAGACCATTACCAAATTAGAGGAAGATCTACTCAAAGAGAAGAAGAGTCTTCAGCAAGCACTAGTCAGAAATGATGTACTCACTGCTGACTACAATACACTGTATACACTTCCAAAAAGTTGGAAATTAGGTTAGGAAAACAGCCTGAGGTTGCTGCTTCCTACCCTAACTCGTGTCACTTACCGAAACACCAAAACATTGTCAAACCCAACACTATCAGACCAACCAAACCTTTGCCCAAGAAAACTAATATGCATGTATTTTATTATTAATATCCAACTAGAAAACCAAGACCTACCAATCATGTCCAACACACTGCATCTAACACTCAATGATAGATGTCATTATTGTGGCACCATTGGTCACATATCTCCTGCATGTAGAGTTAGAAAACTTGTTGATTTGAAGATATGTGTATGGATACCGAAGACTAACATTTCAGGACCCTATAAGAATGGGTACCAAAAGTTTCATCTGCAAATTCTTTTGTAGGTAGAACACCCTACGCATGCTAGAAGCAAGTGGATCCTCGACAGCGGTTGCTCATGGCACGTGATCGTAACGCATCATTATTCGCAATACTGTCAAAGAAGAAGGAAGCGTGCGTCTCCTTCGGTAATAATCTTAAAGGGTATATAGTAGGTATCACAAAATTGGTAAGGATCCCTATCATGTGATTAAAGATGTATGTCTAGTAACCGAGTTAAAACATAACCTACTCATCATAAGCCATTTAGATTACCATGGTTATGGTATTAACTTTGTCAAAGACAAATGTACTATAGTTGATAGCTCAACTGGTAGTACTATCTTTGAAGGTCTTAGGGAAGATAATATATATATTTTATATCTGTTAGAAGAGGCTAATAAAGTATATAGATGCTTAATCGCTAATAATGATGAGAGTCAATTATGGCATATAAGACTCGGTCATGCAAACATGGACAAAATTTTAAGACTATCCACAAAGAAGTTGGTACAAGGCTTACCGGACAACACCTTCAAAAAGGATACGGTATGCAGTGAATGTGAAAAGAACAAAGCTACCGGTCCACATTTAAGTCCAAAAACGATGTAAGTACCACTATACCTCTATAATTATTGTATATGGATTTATTTAGGCCTAGTAGAATTGCTAGCCTAGGTGGTAAGTTATATGCTTTGTAATAGTAGATGATTTCTTTATATACATGTGGGTATATTTTCTTGCACGCAAAAACGATGCATTGTCTGAATTCGTCTCCTTTTGCAAGAAAGTTTAGAATGAAATAGAGTTTATGATCACTCGTATTCGAAGCAATCATGGCGACAAATTTAAGAATGCATAGTTTGAGCAATTTTGTAACACACAGTTATCTGCATGAGTTCTCCTACCCTAGGACTCCGTAACAAAATAGCGTTGTGAAACGTAAGAACAGGTCTCTATCTGAAATGGCTAGAATTATGTTAATCAGTTTAGTCTACCTAAATACTTTTGACTAAAGCTGTCAATACAGCTTCACATGTTCTCAACAGGGTTCTAATTCAGCCTAAATCGAAGAAGACTCCCTATGAGTTATGGTTTGATAGAACACCCTCAGTTTCTTATTTCAAAATCTTTGGTTGCAAATATTTTATTCCTAATACTAAAGATAACTTGGGAAAGTTTAACGAAAAGGCCGATAAAGGTATATTTTTAGGTTATGCGGCCAAAAGCTGTCACAACCCGCATCCGCTTTTCGGGATACAAGTGCGTGTCCAAGCCAGCCTATGCCGCAGAGTCGGCGATAGAACGCTGTCAAGCTTTAATGCTAAAAATCACAAATAATGCTCATTCATAATAACTAAATTAGATTACAATATTCAAGGATTTACATTTGATACAAGGTACAATATCTCACAATTTATAAAGAACAACTGAATAAATACTCAACTAGTCTCTAGGTTTGGCCTGCAAGTACACTCGTCTTCCCAATGCTAAGCGTAGTCGTGGCTAACCTGAAAAATGTTGGGTTACCCAGTCAGGATGGAACGAGTACAATTCATTGAATGCAGTTCCAATATATGATAACGACTATAAAATAGAGGTTAGCCATTAGATATATGATATTGAAAATGAATAAAAGATATGAGAAAACTAGTAAATGAAATAAACAAAATAAAATACTTTCTAAGTGACTGAAGTACCTTTGACATGTGATCGGTCTAGGGACAGTTACACCACAATGTCTATGATGTCTAAACAATATATATGATGTCTAAACAATGTCTACGATGTCTACTTTACAATAAAATAACACTGTCTACGATGTCTACTTTATAATAAAAAACATGGTATATGATGTCTACTTTGTAATAAAAAACACTGTCTACGATGTCTACTTTGCGATAATAAATCAATGTCTATCATGTCTATACTGTATAAAGTCAGATCACACATCCTTGGTACTTCTCCTTTCCGACACGACAAAATATGACAAAACATAAAAAGACAAAAATCACATAAAGGATGACCAATAGTGAAATATAGTAATAATTAATATGAAAACAAATAACAAATATACTCGCTGGGGTCCTTTGCTGGTGAAACCGATAATACCGACCACTCAATGTGCTACACAAAAATCCAACTACACAAAAGTCTCCTAAGGCTGAAACAGATATTACCAACATGTTCAGAATAGTCAAATTAGCTAGGATAGCCTACCCATAAGTCCAATTCTGGACACAGGGGTAAAACAGTAATTTTGGACCAAAATGATGTCCGCCGTTGGACTCGCTTTGTACCGAAAAGCATGCCAGTATCTATGGTCTCTAAAGTCGTCAAACTATATATCTATGGGTCTAGTTTGATGAGATGAACCCAACTGCATGTCCAAAGTTGGATTCCGGTGGACCGTGCACAAATTCGTCTGTTGGATCGGGTCGCGGGCCCACAATAAGGACGTTCCGATCGACCTTCTTAGAATCGGACCAAACTTGGCATACATGACCAGAAAAATGATACGATCCTGTTGGTGCAAGTTTTTTTCTCGAGATGACGAACGTGCACAAAGTTATAGGCTAGTTTACAAAGGGGCCGATACGGGGTATCTCGACGGATACGCCTCGATTTCGTTGCACACGTATAACGAAATTGAGTTTCGTCGAATCCCACACGTCAACAACATCCATACTTATCTTTGCCCGATTTGTCAGGACACACGCCATATCGGGAAGTTTTATTAAAAATTCTCAGTTTTGAAAACGGTTTTTTTTGGGGAATCGATTTCTTGACGCATATTCGATAAAATTGACTTCTGTAGAAAGGATTATGTAGCCCTATATGTTTGCGAAGACTATTTTGATTTATTTGTTGAAAAGTCCTAGTATCTGTTTCATAAACTATCTTCCAAGTTGGGATTTTGGGACAATTTTTATGTTCTATTTTGGGCAGTTTTTCGACAACTTGGCATCGAATTATGAATCGATGGTTCGTACCCATCGAATTCCATTTGTGGTGTATTCTAGAGGGTTATATAGGCTTTCCTAAGAACTTTACAAAATTGAAATTGATTAAGAAATCAAAAAGAATTTTGGTCACGAAGGGGGTATCTTGCTGCGTTCCTGAACAAGCCTACTCTGTTATCTGCCGGCCTAGGGTGAGTGCGGCGGTGCTCCGGCCATCTGCGACATCGTGCAGGAGGTAGAGGTGATGCGTAGGGTCCAAGGGTCCGTCTAGGATAGGGATACCTTGAGTTTCTTGGAAGAATTCGAAGTATTCAATGATGTATGTGTTTAGCTATAGGCGTTCGTTCCTGGGATTAATCCAATTTCTAACGAAGTTAAATTCGATTGCTACTTGGATTGGGTGAAATCCTAAGGAGGATGCGATTGGGATTATATAGGAGGAGATCCAATTTTAATTGATTAAGATTTGATCGAGATTGGCTCATTCAAGTTTTTAAAAAAAGAACGATGCAGAACTGCCAGTTCTTTGAGATCGGGTATACTAACTTATTGTTCCTTTTTGGAACAGTAAGTTAAGTTATTATGCCTTTTTTTTTTTCTTTTTTCCTTTTTAATTAGTAGAAACTAAAATCCAATGTTTTCTAAAATAAGGAAAATATTCCTTATATATATTTAACAAAAATCAATAATGTATGTATATACACCTGCTATGATTACTTATATAATATTATTATTGGATATCTTTCGCTCACTCCAATATATATATTTATTTACATATACTTTTATATCTAGGTAAATGTATATTCATAAGTATAAAAAAATGTATTCATAAGTATATATATATATATATATATATATATATATATA
>JANAVB010033617.1:7770615-7793115 GCA_029216955.1 Iris pallida
ACGTCGGTAATAATTCTAGGAATTACCGACATTTAGTGACATTTTAAACGCCAGTAAACGTCGATAAATTCCCAGTATTTTACCGACATGTAGCGACTTTAAACATGTCGCTAAACCACCGACGACACGACGGTAAACGTCGATAAATTCCCTGGATTTTACCGACGTGTAGCGACTTTAAACACGTCGCTAATCCACCGACGACACGACGGTAGACGTCGATAATATACCGACGTATATATACGTCGGTAAACATCGGTACTTGCGACGTTTGGCGACGTTTTAATGATCAGCGACTTACGTTTCCGCGACAAGTCCAAAACGTCGGTAATTGCGTCGGTAAATTTTGTTAGCGACATAATTTGTCGTTTTAGCGACGTCTTTGGGCGTCGCTAAAACGACTTATTTTGGTAGTGCAAGTACTTGTACTACAAACATATCATACTGATCATGTGATGGAAAAAGATAAAATAACGTAATCATGGCATATCTTGATTTATCCAGTTTTAGATACATTTTATCATGGCAATACATATTCATTTTAAAGTTTAAAACTGTAGCATGTACGTGATCGGTCAATAGGTGAATAGGATGTACAGCGGTACATATCAAGTTTTTCTGGCATGCACATACGTGCACGAACGGCATCGGTGTATATCCATACAAAAATGCGAGATCAGAACCTACGGCAAAGTTACATATAGAATGTTACCGTGCGCGATAAATACACGAAGAAGGGGGGCATGATCACATACTCTACTAACAGTTTCCCCTTAACCCGTTCTTATTAACATGTGAGTGATACGAGAACAATATAAAACATATGAAAGATACTGGGAGCAGTATAGGCATGGTAGGTACTGAGAGCAGTATAAAACGTGGTGGATACTCGGAGCAGTATAAAACATAGCGAAACATGTACTGAGAACCAGTAAGAAGCATGTGAAGATATAAGAACTGTCCTAAGCATGGTAGGTACTGAAAATAATACAACATGTGAAGATTTAACTTGCAGTTATCCAGAAAGCAGTATTTTGACATGATTTAACCACAGTTTATTTTTATACGCAGTAAATAAGCTTGTAGGGTACTTGCCTCGAGCAAAGCAAGAATACTAGTACGAAGATATAGATGTCCGGTGTCCTGTCAATAATGATATACAAACTCAGCCTCTAAGTTATGATTAAGATTTTACACTAGTGGTGTGACACGACTCCTAACTGGATACTAGCCAATTGGGGACCTAGCATAAAACTCCAATGTGGGGTGACACTATATCCAAACTAATTTTCTAGGGCCTTTACACTAGTGTAGGGTGAGGTCCAATACTACAATAACTCAAATCAACACAAAATTTTGTAAGTCGTAACTACTCAATAAATAAATCAGACTGTACACTGAGTTCCAACAATTTTTGAGATAGACAAAATGCTCAATTATACATAAAGTAAAGTACTATAATGATCCTTGTTAATTATAGAAATTTATACTAATTTTTCTGGAATTTATAAACCCTCATAGATATTTATTAAAAATCAACAAACACATGTATCCTGAAAATAAGTTCTGTTTTCCTATTTTTATAAAATACCAAAAGTATTATTAAATGCTGGAAAAATTAAATTAAATTAGCTAAATTAACATAGTATTTAAATAAAAATTTTCCCAGATTTTTACAGCAATTAAAATATATATATATATAAATTCAAAAACAGAAAGTAACAATTTCTGGAAAATAATTAATTACAATTTAAGGATTATACATAAGCAAAATCTACAGATGTTGTCGGATGATAAATAAATATCACCAACGTGTCCAGAACGGTCAAATTAGTTAGGATAGCCTACCCATAAGTCCAATTTGGACACGGGCAAAATGGTAATTTCGGGTCAAAATGATGTCCGTCGTTGGACACACTTTGCACCGAAAAATGTGTCAGAATAGAAGTCTACAAAATCTAGCAAATTATATGTCCACGAATCCAGAATGATGATACGAACTCAACGGTTTGTCCGAAATAGGATTTTGATGTGCCGATCTCAAAATGACACGTTGACACGGATATTTGGAATCTGGTTTGCACCGAAATGCATGCCAGAACAAATGTCTTCAAAACTCAGCAAATTATATGTCAACGAGTCCAGAATGACGATACGAACTCAATGGTATATCCGAAATTGGATTTCGATGAGCCGATCTCAAAGTGACCCGTTGACTCGAAATGTGGGACCCACTTTGCATCGAAATGCGTGCTAGGGCCCACGTTCTCCAAATCAAGCAAACTTTATATGAAAACAAGCCAGAACGATGCCACGAGTCTACTGGTGGTGTCAGAAATTGAATCCAAAGTCCCGGGTTCAAAAATAGAATTTTACAAGTGCAAATTAAAGAATTCGGATGCCCAACTTTGGCGTCGAATTCGACCAACCAAACGTGCTCACAATGAAACGAAACTTAAGGGACATGAAGAGGGTTATACCAGATGCACACAGGAACTGGTAGCACGCCAACCGAAGCTACGACGGCAGAGTTACGAGCTGACGAAGTCGGCTCCACAAAACTGTCCAAAAATAGTTCAATTTAAAGTGTCAACTTGGTGGCCAGTTTTGAGGTATCAAACGATGAAATTAACAGACGAATCTTGAGAGAGTAAAGTGCTATATACCGAGATTGAGATGGAGTAAGGAGTTCGTCGGATCTCCCAGAAAACGTGTGCGAAGTTGCTGCGACAAAACACCATTTCAACTTCGTTTCCGAGCTCGTCACGACGGGAACCCGTGCCAAATGCACGAATCGGCTATACGTCGCGCCGGGGAGGGAGACGACGCACCCAGGGGGGTCGCCTGAGTTTGTGCATCAGTTCGCGCAGCCTCGGCCATTTTTGGCCGGCCCATGTATGCTCGCTATTGCTGCAGCTGCTGTACGCGGGGGCTACACGGCCTGGCGTGGCCCGACGACGGCGGTGGCGGTCAGGCTCGGCCAAGGCGACGGTCAGGTGCGCGGTGGTGGTCGCTCGGGATGGTTCGGTGGAGGTGGTGGCGTGGATGGTGATGAAATGGTAATGGTGATGGTTGATGATGAAGATGAGGAATGGAGAAGGAGAGAGAAAGATGATGATGGTGGTACATGGGAAGTCGGCCATGGGATCGGCCATGGGAGTCGGCTGTGGGAGAAAGGGGGTGAGAGAGAGATGTATATTTTTGTGTGTGTATATATAATAAAGAGAGAGAGAGTGAGAATGAGAGATATTTGAGAGAGAGAGAGGAAAAGAAGGTCGGCCACATTGGTGGGGGGGTGTTGTGCTGGCTATGATGGGGAGTGAGGGGGTGAGGTAGTGTTTGTTATAGGAGAGAGAGAGTGATATTTATTTATATATATATACATATTAGTCATGAGGGAACATATTAGAAAGAGAGAAGGATATTTAAAATAGGAAAGAGAAATATTGTGTGGGGTATTTGTGTAGTCATGAGGGAACAATATGGAGCTTGGGTTCGGGTTCGGTCGAGCCGGATCGGGTCAAAATCGGACATGGTGCAATAATTGAATTAAAATAGGTATTTATAATCAGGCGTAAATAAGTAACATACGGGAACTCAAATAAATAGGACACAAGCGTCATATGGGTAGTAGGCTTCATGTGGGCCATGTCCATACTTTGGGTCGACTAGGCTGGATCGATGTCGGGTCCCGAAATTAAATTGGAAATTAAATCAGGTTTTACGGTAGATAATTAATTGGCCTAAATTGACCCGAAAATTGTGCGAATGAAATGAAGCACAAAATAGAGTGTCTGAGTGGGACACAAAGGTCATGGGTGAAGAGCGTCTCGAGTAGATCATTTATGAGAAGTTGGTTCTGAGAAAACGACTGGTCTTGTGCTCCTAAATTAAAAGTCACAGTGACGTACAAACGATGATCAAAGATAAAAGTGGGAATAATTATTCAACGATTAATTGGTCTAAGTTGATCCGAAGTTGTACGATACAAAAAGAGCACAAGAAAACGAGTTTAAGTGGGACATAACATATCAAAATGATGATAATATTGTCTACTACAAAACTCGTAAAGAGAGTTTACAGAGATTGGCATCCCTGACGCTTCAGAAGTCAAAGTCACGAAAAGTACATTAATGATCAAAACAATTAAATAATAAAATATTTATCAAAATAATTCATTTAGAAAATTTAAAATAAACCCTAAAATTCAGGGGGCTCACAATACTGTCAAATCATGGCAAACAAATCTATATCTCAATCCACAATAAGAATATGAAACATGAATGAACACTATGGGTCGTGGTCTGCAGCCCACTAGCATATATGTCCGATAAGACTCTAAAAAAAGTAACAAGAGTCTAAACTGAATCAAGAAACATGATAAAGTAAGAAAGCACGAAAGGATAACAACGTAATAATGATACCGGAATCCCACAAGCGGATCATCGCATCCGAAACCCACAAGAATCGCAAATCCTCCGCCACCCAGAACTACTAGCCAACTCCATGCAACCGCTAAACCTGAGGAGATCATCAGGCCCTCAGAGGATATAGCAAGATATATAATATACATGCCTATCTAACAGTTTTATCATGCGTGAGAAAATAAACAAGAAGAAACAGGAACACGACAAATGACTACGAACACGAACACGAACATGAACACACGAACACGAACACGAACACATGAACATGAACACGAACACACGAACATGAACACGAACACGATCATACGAACACTAGAACAACTATGTATAAATGAACTGCCGGATGAACGAAACACAAGATCAATGGAAGAACCAAACCCTCATCCCGAGTGTGGACGCACGGGTTTGAACTAAGCACTAACCCTCGTCCCGAGTGTGGACTCTCTGGTTAGCTCATGGCAAGACACCTTCGTCCCGTGTGTGGACTCTCTGGTGTAATTGGTCAACCCTCGTCCCGAGTGTGGACTCTCTGGTGCCAATGATCACGACAAACACCCTCGTCCCGAGTGTGGACTCTCTGGTGCACCAAACAATCCTCGTCCTGAGTGTGGACTCTCCGGTTGTGTAAAACGATAATCAATTCTATGGCAGTCTACTTACACGTACTCATTCTATGACACGACTCAAGCAAGGTACTGACGAGAACTCCAAGGGTGAACCATAAGACCAACATGAATACGGCTATATGCAATAAAAACAAACTTAACAGAAAATAATACGAAGAGTACATGTCCATAAACAATCAAAGACTGAAAACTGAAATGAAATGCATGTAAATAAAACTGTAGAGGGAGGCAAGGTATACTTGCCTAGAGGTTGCACGCAGATCCAACAAAATATAGTCAACTGGTAAGCCGATAAGTCCAAATCATCATAACTGTCTCCGAAAGCTGAAACAAATATTGTCAACATTCTCAGAATAGTCAAATTAGCTAGGATTGCCTGTCCTTAAGTCCAATTTTGGACACAGGGGCAAAATGGTAATTTCAGGCAAAAATGATATCCGCCGTTGGATCCGCTTTGCACCAAAAATTATGCCAGAGTCAATGGTCTCTAAAGTCGTCAAATTATATGTCAACAGGTCTGGTTTTTCGATACGAACTCAACCATATGTCCAAAGTTGGATTCCGACGGGCCGTGCACAAAATCGTCCATTGAGCCGGACCGTGGGGCCCGTAAAACGGCGATCCAATCAACTGTCTCAGAATTGGACCAAACTTGCCAGACAGGACCAAAAAAATGATACGGTCCTATTGGCACAAGTTCTATCTCGATCTGACAAGCATGCACAAAGTAATTAGAAAATTTGCACAGAGGCCGATACGGTGAATTTCGACGGATACGTATCAAATTCGTCGTGCATACGCGACCAATTTGAATTCCGTCTGAGCCCACACGTCCACGAAGCCGATACGCACCTTTCGATGCTTTCGGTTCGCGACCACGTCGCCCGGATTGGCAGGACGCACGTCGTATCGAAGGAATTCGTGTTTTCAAAAAATAGTTTTTCGGTCAACTTTGGGATTCGATTTCTCGACACGTATTCGATAATTTCTAAATCCACAAAAAGGGTCGGGGAGTCCTATATGTTGTCTGTATATAGGAACTGACGGATCAAAAAATGATTGAACGAGGGGTGAGTACTTTACCTGCAAAGTGGAAGGTTCGGCCTGCCATTGCTGCTGTCCTTCACTGTCCGCGCATGCGTGCGCTGCCTCCACGGCTGTGCTCGGCCAGCCGCCGGCGACGTGCGGCGGTGCGCACGCAGGGGGCGCGCCTGGATTGGAGTTGGGTTAGGGTTTCTCGATCTCATCCTCTCGATATATAAATACTGTCGAACGAAGAAGTGAGCGGGGGTTCCGCTCGGATGGGAGTCGGGCTGAGTGTGTAGGCTCGGTTTGTTTGGGCCTGCTGCTAGCCTGGGCTGGCTTAGCTGTTATCGGGCTGGGCTCTTTCTGTTGGGGGATTTTAGTTAGTCTTTTATTGTTTTCTTTTTCTACTTCCATTTTCTTTAACAACTAATACTTATGTATTTATATATATTCATATATATATATATATATATATATATATAATATATATATATATATATATATATATATATATATATATATATACATATACATATACATAGTTAAATACATACATACATATATATATATATACACACACACACACATATATATATATATATATATATATATATATATATATATATATATATAAAATATATATATATATATAAAATATATATATATATACGCCAGGGACCAAGGCTGTTGGGTCAGGCGTCTCCGGCCGGTGGAGGCCGGGGGGGAGGTCCGGCGTCGGGGGGAGACTACGACTTTGGTTGCCCTAGCGGGCCTGGCTCGGAAGGGAGGCCGATTGGGGCTGATCCGGCTGTGTCGGATCCGACGACGGTGGCAGGAGGTAGGGAGGATGCTCGCAGGTCCTTCGCTGAGGTGGTCGGCCGCTCCGCCCCGACTCAGGCGGGGGGTCCGTCCAGGGTTGCCTTTCGACCAGCCATTGCTATTGACGGTCGGAAGGTGGCCGTCTTTTTCCCGTCGGACATGGAGGCCCTTACGGCGCCTTGTGGCATGGACCTCATCGGGAAGTTCACTCGACGGAGACTTCCGATTGAGGCCATTAAGAAGGATCTTGCTTCGCGAGGATTCAGGGGTATAATCGAAGTGAAGGCCATTGATGATCGTCATGTCCTCACACGGCCTCACGTCGAGAGCGACTTTCTTCAGCTTCGTTCTAAGGACTGTTGGTTCGTTGGACGGGTCCCGATGGCGCTTTTTCGATCTTTGGTAGATTTCTCGCCGCAGAGAGAGGATCCTAGAGTTCCTATTTGGGTTGCCTTCCCCGAGCTACCACATTGTATATTTGATACCAATGCGTTTCTTTCTATCGCTTCTGGTCTTGGAACTCTGCTCTATACGGACAGAGCTACGGCTTTCTTTTCCAGGCCGAGTGTTGCTAGGGTTCTGGTTGAAGTGGACGTTAGCAAACCATTACTTCAGGAGGTATTCTACCAACTGCCTGATGGCGTTCGTTCGCAGCCGGTGGCTTACGAGCGGACTCCTTCCTATTGTGCTGTTTGTTGCCTTTATGGCCACATAGAGAGTAGTTGTGCTCGATCCCAGGTAGAGACGCCTTCAGAGGGTGTGGCAGAGAGGCCACCCGCCATCGCTGCTTCTTCTTCAGGCGTAGCGATCGGGAAGGATGCTCAGATGGATGGACATGGGGCTAGCAGGGGTCGTCGGAGGCGACGTTCACGGCGTGAGAAGGGGAAGGAGACTAGGCAAGTATGGCGGTGCATTCAAGAGCGTGATGTTAGCACTAGTAGTGGATCCATGCAGCACGGATTGCGTAGGAGTGAAGACAATCGCGCGTTTTCAGTTCCGCCTTCATGGCACGTGGGGGAGTCATCTTCGGACCAGCTGGCTTTATGGTTGGATGATGGGCGCCCCATGTAGGGGGGACGTAGCATCCCGAGTTCTTTTTTGGAGGGGCAGTCGGGGCCTGAGCGAGGTATTCATCCTATAGATTTGTCGGATCTTCCTATTATTATTCATACTCAGTTGGGTCAAGGAGTTATAGCTGCTAGTTCCGATACTGAAAAATGCAGCTTGGTGGTGTGGGAGGAGTCTGTCTCTGGTCCTATCAGCGTCTGGGGTGATGATCCTGTTCATGGTGATGATATGGTTTTACTGCCTGAATATAGCACCTCCATTGTCCTTCGGGAGGGTCGCGATGATGGCTGGCAGATGGTACCTTTCAAAAAGGCGGCTGGTAAGCGAAGGAAGTCGATGGCGCCTCAGTCGGATCGATTTCTTTGTTCACATGCTTCCCGGGTTAGGCGGGACCCCAAGAGGGTCCATGGTTAACTTTCTTATATAGAATGTTCGGGGGACGGCAAACAGATCTACTTTATGCCTTCTCAGGTCCTTGTGTCGGACCAACAATATTCAGGTTCTTGCTATTATCGAGCCCAAGGTGATATCTTCTAAGCTCTTGTCTTATCAGTTGCGGTTGGGTTTTGATGCTATCTTTTGCAATGATAAAGGAAATATTTGGTTTTTTAGTAAGTCGGGTATTGGGCTCACCTGTATTGATTCATGTAGTCAGGCTATCTCGATGCAGCTTTCTTTGAGTTGTTTTTCGGTTCCGGTACGGTTGTCTGTCGTCCATGGTGCAGGGACACGACAGGGGAGACGACGTCTTTGGCGGCATCTTCTTGACGTCCAAGCCAGGGACGTTGCAATGCCCTGGGCTGTGGGCGGGGATTTTAATATCATTGCTTCTCCGGACGAGAAATTTGGAGGTCGGCCGTCGGACTCGAGGTCCATGGCAGATTTCCTTGAATTCCAGTTGGCTGCAGGTCTTTCTGATGTTGGTTTCAGAGGTAGCTCATTCACCTGGGTGAATGGCCAGTCTGGGGTTGATCGGCAGGGATCTCGGCTGGATCGATTGCTTGTGTCGGGTAGTTGGTTGGATGGTGTCCAGGTCTCGTACGAGCATCTCAACCGGGCAGAATCTGATCACGCACCTCTATTGATATCTTGCCAGCCAGCTTCTTCCATTAAGCGTCGCGGATTCAGGTTCCTCGACTTTTGGACGTCTCATCCTGACTTCCATCCGTGGTTGCCCGGGCGTAGGAATCTTGTTGGCATTATGATGCGTTAGAGCGGCTGGGCATGCGCCTACGGTCTACGGGACAGGTCTTGGCCGGTTAGAGCAGATCTACTTTCGGCGACGATTTTCAGGAGGTTCGTCAGGCGGAGGATGTTGTTTTGGCGGCGGAAGAGGACTATGATCTTCATCCTTCGGAGAGGGGTAGGGCTATTTGGATGGAGGCTATAGCCAGGCTGAAGCAAAAGGTCCAGGTTGAGGAGTCTTTCTGGAAGCAAAAGTCCAGATTGAAATAGGATCTGGAAGGTTATAGGAATACGCAGTTTTTCCATGCATGCACCCGGAGCAGACAGCGAAAGGCGGCTATTCAGAAAATTATTCGTGCTGATGGCTCCGAAACAGGTTCTGATGTTGAGGTGGCAGCGGAGGCTTCCTTATTTTACTCTAAGCTATTCCGGGCTGAGCCGATTTCTAAGGATGATGCATTCCTCGATGTCATTCCTAGTATTATCTCTGTGGAGGATAATTCTTATCTTGCTCGGTGCCCGGATAGATCAGAACTGTTCGAGATTGTTCGTGGGATGGACCCGGCTAGTGGTACAGGGCCGGATGGATTTTCTGGGAGGTTTTTTGTCACGACCCGCTACCCAAATTGTTGGGCCAGGCCGAGGCATGCCCAGCCTACGCTAAGATAAAACGTAGTAAGCTGTTCTAAAGACAACAGGATAAGACTAAATGTGCTAACAGTTCTATAAGTGAAGAAGAATCATAAATGCTCCAAACACAAAAGTCGTCGTATATAATAAGATGTCCAAGTACAAGTAAACTGAAATGTAAAACTGCATACATGTCCAGTTACAAAATGATATAGCCTAATACATGTCTACTCTCAAGTCTAAGTAAACAAAAGACAGCTAGGCAAGGTTCCCCGCAGGAACATCCTCATAAAGCAGAGCCGGGTCCTCGGCTGTAACTCCATAGTATGAGTCGCAGAGTAACTCCTCCTCAGTAAGGACACCTACAACGTTATCCTGTCAGGACGGGAGCAAGTACTAAATCTAGCAAACTAGCATATGAAACATGGAAATGAACATGAGAGGAATAACTGGAAAGCATGGCATCACTCAATCTATCATGGCAAGGACACATATGTCATAGAGACAGATGTATATGTAATGTTTAAAACTGTAGTAGGTACGTGATCGGTCAATAGATGTACAATGTGCTGGGGCACATAATGAAATGTACATACGTACAAGTGTAAAGGCGGTAGACGTACATACGCACAAATACAGCTTTGAGATAAAGGCCTACGGCGTAGTAACATATAAAATGAAACTTTGCTCGGTACTGTAAAGGGGGATATGATCACGTACACTACTATCAGTTTCCCCATAACCCATATTCTAATCATGTGAGAGATACATCAAGACTGTTCTAAGCATGGTAGTAACTGAAAGGATATCATGTAGAGATTCTAACTTGCTACCCCAAGGATCAGCATTTAACATGGTGGGGTTTGCAGTTCATTTATGTGACAATATGTAAAGTTCGTAGAAAGTACTTGCCTCTAGCAAAGCAAAACAAAACAAGCTGCGATAACGATGCTATGGATGTCCAGTAACTCGTCACTGTAAAAGTAAATACAACAACTTAGTTTTACACTAAACTAAAACACTAGGACACTATTCTGGTAAAACACGACTTGTGATTGGGCACCTAGCCAAAATGATGACTTGGACTAGGAGACCAAGGTGGGGGTGACACACTAGGTTAACTAACATTCCAGGGTCTTTACACTAGCGAGGGATAGGGTTCAATACGGCTAAAACTCAAAAATAGCACAAAAGCTACAAGTCGTAATTAATCAATAAATAAATCAAAAGACTATTGTGTTCTAACAATTTTAGAGATAGGCAAAAAGTCTAGTTTTTCTTAAAGTAAAGTATCAAAGTGATCCTTGTTAAACATAGAAATTTATTATAATTTTTCTGGAATTTATTAACCAGTACAAATATTTTATAAAAATCAGCTTTCCTAAGTATACAGAAAGTGAGTTTTGGTTTCATATGCTAAACTAGTAGCAAAACAGAAATTTAAATACTACAAAAATTATACTAAATTTGCCAACTTAACAAAGTATCTAAAAACTATTTTTCCATAATTTTAGCAATACTTTAAGTATTTTTAGAAAATCAAAGACAGCAATGCACACAATAATTAATTATCTGCTTATTTTGTCCATGTACATAATTTGAACCAAAGTTCAAAATACAGGACCCAAGGCCATGAATCAAGTCCAATATGACTTGTACAGGTCTTGAATGTGTGAAAACACATTTGAGCCCAAATACCCATGCTAGGCTTGGACATCAAATGGTTGCAGTAATTTAAATACAAATAAAAATATAATTTGGTAATAGACAAAATAATAATTATTATTTTAATAAGGCAAAGTTTGTACAAAAGAAAATACACATACCTATGCTAATAGTATATATATAGATATATGAGGGAAATACTTAATTTATAGAGTATATATATACATATATAAATATATATATATATATATATATATATATATATATATATATATATATATATAAGAATACACTTAATAATATAGTGTATATATATATATAATATATATACATAGGAAAATGTATATATAAACATATATATATAAAATTTACTAACTATAAAATATACATACATATATATAAAATACTGTAAAATACAGTATATACATATATATACATATATACTAATATATATACATATATACATATATATATTAATATATATAAAACAAAAGAAAAGAAAAAGAAAAGAAAAAGAAAAAGAAAACAAAAAGAAAACGAGCGCAAGGCTCGAACTCGGCCAGCCAGGGGGGGGGGTTTTAACTTGTTCGGGCTGGCCAGTGGGCCAGTTGGCCCGTTGTGTTAGGATTAGGACTTAGGTTAGTTTTGTTTCTGTTTAGGTTAGCAATAATAAAAAAAAAAATATATATTCGTCCTGTGTCCTGACAGTTAAGGACACAGGGTTTCTCGTGTCCGTGCTATGCACGACACGCACGAACACTGAATCGCGTGTCCAGCTACTGGACGAACATCCCCGTGTCCTGGCGAGTCTCGTGCGTGAGAACGAGACACGCACGACACGGTTTGAGTCATGCTACTCACGTGTCCGGCGAAGAGGAAGGCTTTCGAGAGGGCGAACGGCGAGGAACGGCGTCGGGGTCGGGGCGCTCCGGTGGCGCTGCGTCCAGCACGTCAGGGCGAACCGATTGGTAGTGGTGGTTCACGGCGAGGTCGTCGGGATGGGGAGAACGGGGTTCGTCGGAGTTAGGGTTCCGGCGAGGGTGATTGGGGAAGAAAGGGGGTCTGGGGTGGTCGTGATGGTCGGGTAGGGTTAGGGTTTGGTCTGGGGAGCAAGGTGGGGGGTTAAATAGGGTCTCTGGGCGGTGGGAAGTCGGTCGGGACGTGGGGGGGGCAGCTGGCCGGTCGTCGGCAGCTGTCCGGTCGTCGGGGTTAGGTTAGGGTAATTTACAGTAGGGTCCCCTAGAATTAGGAAATTACAATTTGGTCCCTAGGGTTTACAAATGCAAATTTGAATTTGCATTCCGCATTAAATAACAATTCGTTTATTACAAATCGACATAAAGACAATTCTAATAATTACAAAACCATATTAAAACAATTTAAAAATTGCAAATTGATATTAAAACATTTAGATAAATTACAAATTGATATTTTTAATATTTAAAACTCCTTTAAAATCATTTAAAAATTCTAGAAAAATTCCTAAAAATTCCTAAAAATTATTTAAGGCTAAATTGACACTAAAAAATTAATTAACACTAATTAAAATGGATTTTTAAAACCAGGGGCTTACAAGTCTTCCCTCCTTGAAAAATTTCGTCCTCGAAATTCACAAGGATTGAAGACCCTACAACATTCTAACATAGCAAGCAATGCAACAAAAAGACTAAGGCTGCGATGGAAACTAACCTCTAAGGTATCAAGCGGGAACGGGTGGTTCCCCCGCAGCGGTTGGATCGAACAAGTAAGGGAATCTCTCCCTCATGTCCGACTCCCTCTCCCAAGTAGATTCACCTGGGGAGTGACGGCTCCAAGCTACTCGTACTAGGGGTATAACCTTGTTCCTCAGCCTCTTCTCTCTCCTGTCTAATATCTCCACTGGCTGCTCAGAAACTGTAAGGCTCGGTCCGACCTCCAACTCTGAGTGATCTAGCACATGACTGGGGTCTGGAACATATCTCCTCAGCTGAGATACGTGAAAGACGTCATGAACTCCTGCTAGGTTGGGTGGAAGTGCAACCCTGTAAGCTACCTCGCCGATCCTGCCAAGTACCTCAAACGGCCCGATGTATCTGGGGCTCAGCTTCCCTCCTCGTCCGAACCGGATCGTCCCTCGAGTAGGTGATATCTTCACTAGTACCATATCACCGTCTGCGAACTCCATCGGCCTGCGACTAGCATCAGCCCAGTGTTTCTGCCTGTCCTGAGCTACTCTGAGCCTATCTCTGATCATCCCGACTTTCTCTGCTGCATCCGTGATCATCTCTGGCCCAAGCATAACTCTGTCTCCGACATCATCCCAAAAGAGCGGTGTCCGGCATCGTCGTCCATATAGCGCCTCGAAAGGAGACATACCAATACTGGCCTGGTAGCTGTTGTTGTATGAAAACTCTACCAAGTGCAGATGGCTCTCCCATGATCCTCCGAAGTCCAGCACGCAAGTCCTCAGCATATCCTCCAGCGTCTGTATCGTCCTCTCGGACTGCCCATCTGTCTGCGGGTGATACGCCGTACTGAACTTGAGCCTACTGCCCAACTCCTCCTGTAAGCTCCTCCAGTAGTGGGATGTGAATCTGCTGTCTCTGTCTGACACGATGCTCACCGGCACTCCGTGTAGGCGAACTATCTGCTGCATGTATAGCTCCGCCAACTTCTCGGTGGAAAGCCCCACCTTGAAGGGTATGAAGTGCGCACACTTCGTCAGCCTGTCTACGATGACCCAGATGGCATCCTTCCCTCCTTGGGAACGAGGAAGCCCTGAAACGAAGTCCATCGTAATATGTTCCCACTTCCACTCGGGAATGGGCAAAGGCTGCAACAAACCAGCTGGCCTCTGGCGCTCCGCCTTGACCTGCTGGCAAACTAGACATCTCGAAATGAAGCGTGATACATCCCTCTTCATCCCGTGCCACCAAAGATGTTCCCGCAAGTCACGGTACATCTTGTTAGCACCAGGGTGAATAGAATATCTCGATCGGTGCGCCTCCTGCAAAACTGCCTCTACTAGCTCTCCTCTCGGTACGCACAATCGGCTGCCACGCCTCAAGGATCCATCCTCCGCGATAGTGAAGTCATCCAGCAATCCAGCTAATGCCTGGGGTCGAAGTCTGCGAAGGCTCTCATCTGTAGACTGTGCCTCCCTGATCTGCTCCATCAAACCTGACTGAATGTCAAGCGCCATCATCTGCACCACTGATCCTGGCCGAACTAGCTCGATACCGAGCTTCTCCAGATCCTCCCGCAAATGTCGATCAATCCTCAGATACCATGCCATCGGATGCCTGCTCAGCGCATCCGCCACTACATTTGCCTTCCCGGGATGATACTGTAAATCGATGTCGAAGTCCTTCATCAACTCCAACCATCGTCTTTGCCTCATGTTCAGCTCTTTCTGCGTGAACACATACTTCAAGCTTTTGTGGTCAGTAAAGATTTCCACACGCTCTCCGTATAAGTAATGTTTCCATAACTTGAGTGCAAAGATCACCGCAGCTAACTCGAGGTCATGGGTAGGATAATTCCTCTCATGAGTCCGCAATTGCCTAGATGCATAAGCAATTACTTTCCCATGCTGCTGTAGGACACATCCTAGCCCCTTCCCAGAAGCATCACTGTATATGGTGAAACCTCCAGAACCTGAAGGTAAAGTCAGAACTGGAGCGGTCGTCAACCTCCTCTTCAGCTCCTCAAATGCTGTCTGGCAGTCCTCAGACCAAATGTACTCTGCGTCCTTCCGCGTCAGCTTCGTCATGGGTTCAGCTATCCTAGCAAAGTCCTGGACGAACTTTCTATAATAGCCTGCTAAACCCAGAAAGCTCCTGATCTCTGAAACTGACGTCGGAGCCTTCCACGTCTCAACTGCAGCAATCTTCCTGGGATCCACCGAGATTCTATCTCCAGTGACCACATGGCCGAGAAACTCCACTCGGTCTAAAAAGAACTCGCACTTCGGCAGTTTGGCAAACAATCTCTCCTGCCTCAGAATCCCCAAAACTATCCGCAAGTGCTCGGCATGCTCCTCCGGCGTCTTCGAGTATATCAGGATGTCGTCAATAAATACTACGACGAACTTATCCAGATACTGGTGAAATGTCTTATTCATCAAGTTCATAAAGACAGCTGGCGCATTTGTGAGACCAAATGGCATCACCAGAAACTCGTACTGCCCGTACTTCGTATTGAACGCCGTCTTCTGGATGTCTGCTGGCCTAACCTTCACCTGGTGGTACCCGGATCTCAAATCTATCCTGGAAAATACCTTCGCCCCGCTCAACTGGTCGAACAAATCATCTATCCTGGGCAGAGGATATTTGTTCTTGATGGTGATGGCATTCAAAGCCCGGTAATCAATACACAACCGGACTGTACCATCCTTCTTAGGCACAAAGAGCACTGGCGCTCCCCATGGAGAAGCACTGGATCGAATGAAACCCTTTTTCAACAGGTCATCAATCTGCTCTTTCATCTCTATGGCCTCCTTGGGATTCACTCTATAGCAAGCCCGGGATACTGGTGATGAACCCGGCACTAAATCTATAGTGAACTCCACATCTCTGTCTGGCAGAAGTCCTGGAAGATCCTCTGGGAATACATCCATGAACTCCCTAATGATAGGGTGTGGCGGTGCTGCGTCCCCAACTGTCGCCCGACAGTTCGGCTCTCGGCTGATCTCCGGCCCTGTCCTACTGACTCTGAACGGTGCTGTGCCTGGGGGACTGAACAGAACACTACCCTCATGGCAATCTATAGATGCATGGGCATAGCTAAGCCAGTCCATCCCCAATATGATATCATAACCGGGGAGCGGCATCACAAAGAATCGCCCCTCGAACTCTCTCCCGGCTATCAGAATAGAGCATCTATAGCTAGCTCTAATAGGCACTGGTCCTCCTCCCGTCATTACTCTACTAATCTCCGTCGTAGGTGTAGATACTAAGTGATGTTCTTGCATAAACTCTAATGATAGGAAGCTATGAGATGCACCAGAATCAAACAAATATAGAGCTAGAAAAGTATGCAAATAAACATGACCTGTAATGACGTCAGCTAAGTAATCCGGCTCCGAAACCTGCTCCGGCTCCGGCTCAATGGCTAGACTATAAACCTTCCCCTGAGGTCCCTTCTGCTGCTGCAGATGCTGCCCAAACCTCTGCTGCTGGGTCTGGAGTGGTCCTCTAGGCTTCGCCGCTGGGCAGTTCCGAAGCTGATGGGTGGCAGACCCACAAGCTAAACACTGACTCAACCTCTTCCTGCAGACTGCGAAGTCATGACCTGGTCTTCCGCAGTAAGAACATATAGCTCCTTTCTGCTGCTGCTGCCGGGGTCCCGGGGCTCGAGCTGGCGGGGTCTGATGATGTGGTGTAGAGGGACGGTAAGTCTGCTGGGATGGCGTCGATGCTCTCTGCTGGAAAGCCTGACGCTTGGACGGTCCCTCATGATGTACAGGAGCCGGCCTCTTGCTAGACAGAAGACGCTCCTCAATGCTCCGGGCTAACTCTAAGCTCTGATAGTAGTCAGTCGTACCGTTTGCCACTATAAGAATGCCAATGTCTGGAACTAGACCATGGCAAAACCTACGGGTCATCTCCTCTGGATCAGCAACCAGACTAGGAGCAAAACGGCTCAAGCGACTGAACTCTCCCGCATAGTCATCAACAGAACGGTTCCCTTGCTGGACGTTCTGGAATCGTAGCCCCATGGCTACTCTAGCAGCGGTCGAGAAGAACTTCTTCTTGAACTGGGTCTTGAACTGGTCCCAGGTGGCTCTACCTCTCACGAACAACGGCTCATTCCTGAACCAAACTCCGGCTAAGTCTATCAGCAGAAATCCTGCTGCCTCGACCTGAAGGTCATCCGGCATCCTAACTCCCAGAAGCTTCCTCTCTACAGAATCTAGCCAGTCATCAGCTACTACTATGCCCTCAGTCCCTGAGAACTCCTTGGGATTCAGACCCATGAAGTCCTTGACCGTCCCCGCTCTCTGCCGCGGCTCTACATATGGTGGGGCCACGGGACGTCCCTCAGAACGCTCCATGCTCTGGCGGAGTAGGGTAGTCTGCTCCTGATGGGTTGTTAGGAACCCCTGAATCAGTGTGAGCAGCTGGTTCCCGTCGAGTGTGACGGAAGCCTGGGTAGGTATAGTGATAGGGGGTGGTGGAAGTATCGGGTCCTGCTGGGCCTGGGATGTGGAAGGTGGTATCTGGGCCTGTGGATCTGTGGAGTGGGGGAATGTGGTAGGTGGAGGTACATCAGTCAACTGGTCGGCTGACTGGATACGGAGGGCCCCATTCTCGGGGGTAACATGCTGGGACGAACGAGTAAGCACCATCTAAATTACACATAAAAGACTTATAAGGACTTGTTTAAAGTAAGCAATCATATGCAAGGAAATCCAATTATAATAGCAAACATGTGATGTATTTCCTATGTTGCAATCCTAGCATTCCTCTAGGTGTTCTAAGCGTCTTTCCTAATGTTGTCTAATTACCTTAAGTTCCTAATTGCAGGTATGCTTGGTACAATAAAGTAACCAAACAGTTTAGTCAGGACCTGCATGGGCCACCACTAAAAACATGTCACGACCCGCTACCCAAATTGTTGGGCCAGGCCGAGGCATGCCCAGCCTACGCTAAGATAAAACGTAGTAAGCTGTTCTAAAGACAACAGGATAAGACTAAATGTGCTAACAGTTCTATAAGTGAAGAAGAATCATAAATGCTCCAAACACAAAAGTCGTCGTATATAATAAGATGTCCAAGTACAAGTAAACTGAAATGTAAAACTGGATACATGTCCAGTTACAAAATGATATAGCCTAATACATGTCTACTCTCAAGTCTAAGTAAACAAAAGACAGCTAGGCAAGGTTCCCCGCAGGAACATCCTCATAAAGCAGAGCCGGGTCCTCGGCTGTAACTCCATAGTATGAGTCGCAGAGTAACTCCTCCTCAGTAAGGACACCTACAACGTTATCCTGTCAGGACGGGAGCAAGTACTAAATCTAGCAAACTAGCATATGAAACATGGAAATGAACATGAGAGGAATAACTGGAAAGCATGGCATCACTCAATCTATCATGGCAAGGACACATATGTCATAGAGACAGATGTATATGTAATGTTTAAAACTGTAGTAGGTACGTGATCGGTCAATAGATGTACAATGTGCTGGGGCACATAATGAAATGTACATACGTACAAGTGTAAAGGCGGTAGATGTACATACGCACAAATACAGCTTTGAGATAAAGGCCTACGGCGTAGTAACATATAAAATAAAACTTTGCTCGGTACTGTAAAGGGGGATATGATCACGTACACTACTATCAGTTTCCCCATAACCCATATTCTAATCATGTGAGAGATACATCAAGACTGTTCTAAGCATGGTAGTAACTGAAAGGATATCATGTAGAGATTCTAACTTGCTACCCCAAGGATCAGCATTTAACATGGTGGGGTTTGCAGTTCATTTATGTGACAATATGTAAAGTTCGTAGAAAGTACTTGCCTCTAGCAAAGCAAAACAAAACAAGCTGCGATAACGATGCTATGGATGTCCAGTAACTCGTCACTGTAAAAGTAAATACAACAACTTAGTTTTACACTAAACTAAAACACTAGGACACTATTCTGGTAAAACACGACTTGTGATTGGGCACCTAGCCAAAATGATGACTTGGACTAGGAGACCAAGGTGGGGGTGACACACTAGGTTAACTAACATTCCAGGGTCTTTACACTAGCGAGGGATAGGGTTCAATACGGCTAAAACTCAAAAATAGCACAAAGCTACAAGTCGTAATTAATCAATAAATAAATCAAAAGACTATTGTGTTCTAACAATTTTAGAGATAGGCAAAAAGTCTAGTTTTTCTTAAAGTAAAGTATCAAAGTGATCCTTGTTAAACATAGAAATTTATTATAATTTTTCTGGAATTTATTAACCAGTACAAATATTTTATAAAAATCAGCTTTCCTAAGTATACAGAAAGTGAGTTTTGGTTTCATATGCTAAACTAGTAGCAAAACAGAAATTTAAATACTACAAAAATTATACTAAATTTGCCAACTTAACAAAGTATCTAAAAACTATTTTTCCATAATTTTAGCAATACTTTAAGTATTTTTAGAAAATCAAAGACAGCAATGCACACAATAATTAATTATCTGCTTATTTTGTCCATGTACATAATTTGAACCAAAGTTCAAAATACAGGACCCAAGGCCATGAATCAAGTCCAATATGACTTGTACAGGTCTTGAATGTGTGAAAACACATTTGAGCCCAAATACCCATGCTAGGCTTGGACATCAAATGGTTGCAGTAATTTAAATACAAATAAAAATATAATTTGGTAATAGACAAAATAATTATTATTATTTTAATAAGGCAAAGTTTGTACAAAAGAAAATACACATACCTATGCTAATAGTATATATATAGATATATGAGGGAAATACTTAATTTATAGAGTATATATATACATATATATATATATATATATATATATATATATATATATATAAGAATACACTTAATAATATAGTGTATATATATATATATATATAATATATACATAGGAAAATGTATATATAAACATATATATATATAAAATTTACTAACTATAAAATATACATACATATATATAAAATACTGTAAAATACAGTATATACATATATATACATATATACTAATATATATACATATATACATATATATATTAATATATATAAAACAAAAGAAAAGAAAAGAAAAGAAAAAGAAAAAGAAAAAGAAAACAAAAAGAAAACGAGCGCAAGGCTCGAACTCGGCCAGCCAGGGGGGGGGGTTTTAACTTGTTCGGGCTGGCCAGTGGGCCAGTTGGCCCGTTGTGTTAGGATTAGGACTTAGGTTAGTTTTGTTTCTGTTTAGGTTAGCAATAATAATAATAAAAAATATATATTCGTCCTGTGTCCTGACAGTTAAGGACACAGGGTTTCTCGTGTCCGTGCTACGCACGACACGCACGAACACTGAATCGCGTGTCCAGCTACTGGACGAACATCCCCGTGTCCTGGCGAGTCTCGTGCGTGAGAACGAGACACGCACGACACGGTTGAGTCATGCTACTCACGTGTCCGGCGAAGAGGAAGGCTTTCGAGAGGGCGAACGGCGAGGAACGGCGTCGGGGTCGGGGCGCTCCGGTGGCGCTGCGTCCAGCACGTCAGGGCGAACCGATTGGTGGTGGTGGTTCACGGCGAGGTCGTCGGGATGGGGAGAACGGGGTTCGTCGGAGTTAGGGTTCCGGCGAGGGTGATTGGGGAAGAAAGGGGGTCTGGGGTGGTCGTGATGGTCGGGTAGGGTTAGGGTTTGGTCTGGGGAGCAAGGTGGGGGGTTAAATAGGGTCTCTGGGCGGTGGGAAGTCGGTCGGGACGTGGGGGGGCAGCTGGCCGGTCGTCGGCAGCTGTCCGGTCGTCGGGGTTAGGTTAGGGTAATTTACAGTAGGGTCCCCTAGAATTAGGAAATTACAATTTGGTCCCTAGGGTTTACAAATGCAAATTTGAATTTGCATTCCGCATTAAATAACAATTCGTTTATTACAAATCGACATAAAGACAATTCTAATAATTACAAAACCACATTAAAACAATTTAAAAATTGCAAATTGATATTAAAACATTTAGATAAATTACAAATTGATATTTTTAATATTTAAAACTCCTTTAAAATCATTTAAAAATTCTAGAAAAATTCCTAAAAATTCCTAAAAATTATTTAAGGCTAAATTGACACTAAAAAATTAATTAACACTAATTAAAATGGATTTTTAAAACCAGGGGCTTACATTTTTCTCATATTGTTGGGATATTATTGCTGCTGACGTGGAGGAAGCCATTGGTTCTTTTTCTTGGGTGCCCGGCTTCCGGAATCTATATCTGATACTTTTTTATTCCTTATCCCCAAAGTCGAGCACCCGAGGAATCTTTCAGATTTTTGTCCAATTAGTCTTTGTAATTTTTGTAACAAGATAATTTCTAAGATTCTTGCTTGCAGGTTACGGGACATTCTTCCTAAAATTATTTCTCCGGAGCAAAGTGCTTTTGTTATGGGGAGAGAGATTGTAGACAATATCATCATTGCTCAGGACATGGTGGCATCTATGAGGGAGTCCAATCATGGTGGCAACGTTGCAATCAAGCTTGATATGTAGAAGGCTTATGACAGAGTTAATTGGCATTTTCTACTTCGGGTGCTTCGAAAATTTGGTTTCAATGAAGTCTTCTGCGATCTCGTCTATCGTCTTTTGGAAGACACCTGGTATGTGGTTCTTCTCAATGGCGCTCCTACTAATTTCTTTCCAGTGTCGAGAGGGATCCGGCAGGGGGATCTGCTCTCCCCTGCTCTTTTTATCATTGCCGCGGAGGTGCTTTCTCGGAATCTCAAGTTGCTTCAAGACACTAATAGGAGATCTTCTTTTCATACTCCGATTGGGGGACCGCGTATCTCGTACTTGGCATATACGGATGATGTGCTTATCTTCACTTCAGGGGATATTGCTGGATTGTGTGCTCTCCAACAGGTGTTTCATCGTTATAAGGCTGTATCAGGTCAGAAGATTAATTATTCCAAATCTGCCTTTTATACTGCTAATCCTTTGGCTGAGGATCGTGCTCGGACTATTTCTACTCTATTTGGATTTTGCACCGGTACTTTGCCTCTAGTTTATTTGGGATGTCCATTATCGTACGGGAGACGGAATGCGGGGATGTTTAGTAATTTGCTTGATAAAATCATATTGAAGCTGTCGGGATGGCACAACAAGATTCTATCTCCTGGGGGGAAGCTGGTTCTTATTAAGAATGTCCTTACCTCTATTCCTATGTATACTCTGGCAGCATGTTGCCCTTCCCGGGCAGTTATCAGGGCGATTGAGCGGATGTTTGCGACTTTCTTTTGGGGTAGCAAGGATGGTGTCGCTAAGAGGAGTTGGTTAGCGTGGCGTTATGCTACCCGGACTAAATCAGAAGGGGGTCTTGGGATCAAGTGTCTGAATGATATTATGGATGCCTTT